>NDXB01014376.1:8468-69299 GCA_002631895.1 Agapornis roseicollis
TTTTTTTTTTTTTTTTTTTTTTTACCATTTCAGTCTCTTCTTTTCCTTTTGCTGTGTTGCTCTCTGTATTTTCAGCTACAGTAGCAGTCATCTAGACATGTTTCATTTTTATATATTTACTCTGTGTTAATACTAACACTCATATAGCATACGTACTGTACACATATTGCTGATAGCATGGTGAGCATGGTGTATAATGACCCTCAGTTACTTACTTTTCTCATCCTGTGATAATAGAGGTAGAGTTGTGAATGATGACTTGTATATAGTAATGTAATACTAAAATTAAAAATCATGATTAAAGTCACATTTTATTTTTTCATTTATGTTGTAACTAAATTTAAGGCTCTTTGTGTTCCTTAGAAGTAATTTTTGTTTTGCCTGTTTTTGAATTATGCTGTTTTCCTATTCTTTATTTGTCGATTGCAGGGTTATCTGTATTTCTTTTCTAAGGAATGTTGTAAAGTTTCAATCAAATTCCTTCACTTCATTTTCCTTATAAAGATAGCAAGTGATGCTCATTAGAAAAAAAATACTAAAATGTGGTCTGTTTATGTATAAAATAATTATGGAAAAGTTTTTGTTATTATTTGAAAATAAATGGTCCCTACCACGTAGGAGAAGGTACTATTGATCAAAGGTGCTATTGATCAAAGTTGGGGTGTGTTTTTTTGGACTTCCATTGTTATGAAAGTTCTTCATATATTTGAAGTTTTACTGTGGATATAACTATATAATATCAACTCCCTGTATGAAGAAAGCATGCTTCCAGAAGTACTGCTAAATTTAATATAAGGAGTATTTTAGTGATTTGGTTTAGTCCAAGGATTTTGTCTACAATGTACAGATTTTTTTGAGGTAAAGGGGATTATATTGTTCTTTGTCTTTCAATGCAGATTAGTACACATACTAAATAACTATAATCCAGATGTTCTATTCCCTGTTTTACAAATAGTTGTAACGGTAATGATGTGTTTCAGTCAAATTTTGGTGTAAGTTTTCATAAAATAGTGAGGCTGGATATTTTCATTAAGATGTTTTTTATATGTATTACTGTCTGTGCCATGACTAAAAAGAAAAGCAAAGTTAGGAAATGACTTTGTATAATGAAGAAATATCATTTATAAGTAAGAAACATATTCAATTCCCCTTCCACCTCTATTTTGTAATGGCTGTTTTGTATGTTCTGTTATACTTCTAGACTAATCTTTCAATGCTGCCTTCTGTCATTTTTTTTTTAATACATACTGGTGTATTGAGTTGTCTACAAAAGCACATTTAACTGCTTATTATGCCTCCTATACGATATTTTTTATGACAATGTGGGGAAAAAAAAGAAAAACTTTAAAAAATATCAAAAAATTGCACACTGCCTCTTCACTATTTTTTTTCTGTTTGTTCAGACATTTTATAGTCAACTGGTTCCTTTTGGTCAAGTGCACAGGTAATTGAGTTTTGAATGTTTCAGTGCACTGACGTGTAAGTGTTGTATAAGAATAGAGGAGAGAGACATTTTCTCTCATGAATAAGTTCTGTAACAACAGCATGATCAGTCTCTGGAATGTAAACATCTTAATTCTAAATATTCCTCATTAAAAGTGGGACACCTTCCCAATTTTGATTTCAAATATTGTAAATGTCTCTCTTTGTAATATTATTTCCTCAAATAAATAATTCCTGTCACATAGACATTCTGCGTCTCAGAACATGTTTCCCAAGCAACATCTTTCTAAATGTGGATCTAAACTGGAATAGAGAAAGCTGTAGCATAGTTTTATTAATGATCTTGGCAGCAGACAATGTACAACCTTTATTCATTACATTAATTTTCAGTTTTTCTAATGGCATTTTCTGTGATATTGTTGCTCTTTGATCTGTTTACCAGTTCCTGTTAGAGAACTGGAGATTTTCACCATAAGATGTTTGCTGTAGTGCCTTGCACCGTCCAGCTGACTCCAGCCAGTCCTTCACTGTCAGTCTCCCCATCTGTTTCCATCTGTATTTGTTTATTTATGTGTAGCTCAGAATAGGCATTATCACTGTTCTTCCTGTTCACAGTTCTTGACAGTATGAATGGCTTCAATAAAACCAGTGTCTTTTTGTGGTTCTGCTTCAGTAACACATTTTTGTTTACTTGTATGGCAAATCTCCTGTGTCTGACTATGCAACTATTGGGAATGGTACAGAACAAAAGTTCCTGCTACCAAATGATTTGGAAAGGTACAAAATGCTGTGCATCAGATTGAACAAAAAGTCAATTCCCATGGTAGATACTGTTATTACTAAGAACATTTTATGTCTACAGTATCTGAAGACAATTGAAACTTGTTAAGTCCTGCTCATTTTAGGTTTAAACCACGACACCAGTGTTCCTTTGTGAACAGTTAGTTGTCCATGTCCCAACCCCATCACTATTCATATGCCTGCTCATAGCTAATTTTCTGTGTCAAATTCCCTTGCAGACAGCATACCTTTCCCCTGGGCTTTATTTCTTGTTCTAGTCTGTCTTCCCAAGACACATCTTTACTAGCATGCTGAACCATCAAAGGACAATCATTTTACCTTTAAGGACAGAAGGAAATGACTGTCATCCTGTCAGTCCCTCATGTTTATTGGAGACAGCAGGCATTTGGAAAAAATGAAAATGAAGTGGCAACTACCTATCACATTTTTGAGACTTATCAAATGCCTCTGAAGTTTTTCAATATTGCTGACTTTTACAGTTAAAATGCCAAAATAGGTAAAAACCTTCTAATATTCTTATCTTAATCTGCTCCTCTGTTCACTATATGTATAGCTCTAGGACTTCTATCTTCACGAGCTGCTATGGTGTCATTATCTGCTGTAAGATTTAGCAGGCCATGATTGTATATTTTACACTATTTTCTCATAAGCTTATGTTTGCATGCTTCATAGTGATTTTTTGCTGGTTATGCTATCCTATATTCTTTGAACTGTTTCAAGACAGATTTATAGTAATGGTACTCTTACACAGCAGAAGTGTTTGAAACCTTCAATATAAGGATTTGGACACAAAGTTAAGATCTGTCTAGCACTCAAAGAAATCTTTCCCTTTCAATACTGTAGGATTAGATGAAAATTGCCTCTCATAACAAGCTTTAATCATATGAGCTGAATTCCCACAGCAATGATGCAGAACTTCCAGAAAGAAATATAAAGACTTTATTTCATGGTTGTCACATGCCAACAGTTTGGATCCCAGTAGAATATTCTATGTATAAAGATCTATGGTGTTTCTGTACAAAAATGGGGATATTTATTTTGCAGCCATATGCTGAATAGTGATCTTCTGAAAAAACAAGTTCCTTGAATAGTATTTCAGTGAGGTATCATTTTCATTTGATATAATTGTTAAAAAGAGATTGCAAAAAAATGGAACAGATGCATCTTCTAAAGCAGGAGTGGAAATGTCAGTTGGATTCAGTTTTAAAATACATAAAATCATATAGATGCAATCAGTGTGTGAAATTAGTAAGTGGTTTTCTTGAGAAATGTGTATTTACCATGTTTAAGTAAACAAACTTATTTTAATAAACATGAAGAGTCTGTTATACTACAACTTTTCTATTGCATGAAAAATCTTGAATCAACTGTCAATTAGTTAAAGTGTTTTTAAAGACCATCTGTGCTTTACTTCTGTGCCTTACCTCTGTCTCACTTTAATGACCTCCATAACATAACCTAACAAAAAAGAAAAATCAGTCCCCCCCCAGAAAAATTAAAGCTTAATATGAAACCCAGTAAAGAATTTTACCCGAATCATTATAGAATCATAGAATGGCTTGGGTTGGAAGGGATCTTAAAGATCATCTAGCTCAAACCCTCCTGCCATGGATGGGGACACCTTCCATTAGAGTATTGGATTGTGCTGGCATAGGCTTAGGAGCAAAAAGAGAAACTAGCCATTCTTCTGCAGTGATCTGCAAAGACAAGAGAGAGTCCAAAGCTATTTAGGGCTCTCGTAGAAGAATTCCACAATTTTGTCTGGAATATTTTGCACCTTTCCAAACCTTTTTGTATTATGGAGCAATGTCAGTCATTAAGCATGTCCACCTCTGCAATTTGTTAAAGCTTTAGAAAGGCATTGGGAAACTGTAGTTCTTAGAGCTGCAATGCAGTGTGCTGCTCTGTTTCATTTTCCTAAAGATAACCCATGTTGAAATTCATAAATAATTCAAAAACACTTAGAAAAAATATGATTCATTGCACAATATGCAACAGGAGAGATAAAAAGTGACTACTTCATGCTGCTCCAAAAAGGAGAATTTGAGGTTCTATAGTAAACTTAATCATATTTACAGCAAGATGAATATGCGATTGATTTTCATTGAGGTATTTGTTTCCATTTTTTGATAGATTTGCTGAGTCTGCATACTTGGACTCCTTGTGTTTGCTTGTATTCATGGATAGCATTCTGAATCCCAATTGAAGAAATATTCCAATACTGATATTCCTACAAGGAAATTGTAGCAGAATAACTGTACCCATCCAGGCATTTGGTTCATGAAGCGTACATTCAGAATATAAACAGTATTCAAGGCACTCTGAAGCCAGTAGATACTCCTGTCCCTTCAGGACAGCTCTTTATGCTTTAACTCTCTCACCTACTTGCACACATATGTAATTCTTCATATACAAATCTACTTATGTTGTTTAGAATTGAAAAAGATAAAGCCATCAAAATGTAGAATTTTCAGGAAAGTGTTTAAATCTGAAAGCAAAGAAAAGGGGAATTATAACCTTATTCAGAGCAATGGGGGACAGCAGAACTTTGGAAGGAGCCATTTGGCATGGATGCTGCAGTTTACTAGATGCATGTAGTAGTTTATGTCCAGTCAGATATGCTTTGTGGATATAGATGTGACTGTACAAAGCTGTAGTTTTAAACTAAAAATGTATTCAGAATGTTTTAAATGCCATGGCAGAGTACTGCTGACTCCTTCCATGAAGCTTATTGTTTATTTGGTAGAATCACTGTTGTCATTCTCATAGCTCTTGAGAAGATGCTGATGGTCTTTTTAATAGTTTAGTGTGTTAATAGCTGACTTCTATTAACTTTACCATCTTAATTGGATCCTTCTAGATGTTCAGCCAACTGGTCAGGCACACAGTGTGAGAGGCCAGCTCCCAAAAGCAGCAAGTCTGACAATATCAGTACAAGTAAGTACTTCAAATAACTGCAGTTACTTGTCAAATTTTGCTCAGTTTAGAAATTTTGATCTGATAATAGTTCAGAATGTGAGTTTGTGTCATGAAATGTGCTGGTTTGCCTGTATTTATTTAAAACAAACAAACAAACAAACAAAAAACAAATCCAAAACCCCCACAACTGCAAATGTAGGGGTGTCTCAACTTTTTGATTGGCATTCCGTGTTTCATGGGGTGGTTTGGATGCAAGCCATAAACTATACACTCCCAGGTTCAAGGGCTAACCTCCACTTTTCTTGAAAAAGCATATCAAGCAGTAAGTGCTTGATGATATCACTGCTGTGCAGAGACCTAGTATGGGATTTCTGATCATTTAAGTCTTACTGAAAGCATCAAAAATAGAATTGTAAGTAGTTCATAACTTTGTATTGGCTGTCTGCAGAGGTTTAGATTTTACCTACTGTGAAAATTATCCAGAAAGTAAGAATAGCTCCAGTCCTATTGTAGTTTTAAATATGTCTGCAAGCATAAAAGGATGGTATTGCTACACTGTTGGAAGATTAAACTGGACATAGTTCCCTGTGATGCATAGAGTATGCTGATGGTACCCTACTGCATGTCTCTTGGTCACATTCAACCCAACTGGAGCAATAAAATGAATCACCCTCTACCCGGGTCAGCTTTGTGCTTAGATGAAATCTTCCTAGAGATCCAGATAAGTGAAAGAACACAAGCTGGAGATGGGCGAAAAAGCAGCCAGAAGTTAGACTAGTATTTCGTGTTGTGGGAATATCTATTAATTTGGGAAATGGGTGTTCATCTTGTGCCTGCTCCTGCAAGACCAGGCTACACCATAGGCACTAGATGGCAATTCATCTATGGTGGGCTGTTGGTTGGGTTTTTTCTTGAATGTTTACCTGCCAAGACAAAATGAACTGATTTTTTTTGGTGTTTTGGTTTGTTGATTTGGTTTTGGGTTGCTTTGTTATTTTTTTCTGGGGGGGAGGGTTGTCTCTTCAGTTAGAACTTCACCCACTCATTTACCAAATGTTATCTTAAAATAGCTTTGCTGTAACATTATTTACATACTGAATCTTCATAAGCTAGAGTGAACTCAGAATGCTTCAAGTTTTTATTTAGTGGTACTTTGTTTCAGGCCACTGACAACCCAACTTGGCTTTCAGGAAGCCTTCAGGCAGAATTCAAGGCATCTTTTTCCATCCTTTATTTAGACTGTGCTTAATGTAGGACAGAGACTGCCAACAGCTTATTTTTTTATCAAGTCAGTAACTGTGAAAAACAGTGAAAAACCACCAGTGAAGGACTGTGATATCTAAGGAAAAGCAGGTCATTCCCTATTGGCTTTATACCGAAGACCTGAGGTTTATAAGGGCCATTTTTTTATAACATAAAATTATTTGTTACATGTATTTCTTTATTGCCAGATACTTACATTAAAGCTGAGAAATTCTTAGAGGGGTACAGTTGCTGACCTTATTTTTGCAGGTAGTGTAATTTCAGAAGTTATCTGCCAAAGTGTTAAGCCTGTTTTCTTCTTCCCTGTTCCCTCCTCTCCTTTAACATCACTGTCTGATCTGTGCAGTTTTTCTGCTACATTAAGCATTATTGTAGTTTTCTTGATTGCCTATATCAACATAACAAAATTATTGGCTACTGAGTGCAATGAAGTAAAATGCAGGAATGCACCAACCATCTAAAAATGTTTATTGCTTATTACTTTTCATTTTACCACAAATAAAAGTAATAAATACATATAAATGCTAATAATGGAATTCTTTAATCACAAATGTGCCGACTGAATATTTTAAATTAATAGTTCTGTGACTTAAATATACTACTGAAGATGATGGTGATAGTTAAAGTCAGTAGCCATGCCGCTCCTGATTTTTTCAGCAATTCCACATAACTTCATATGGTATCACTGCAAATGAGAGCAGCATGTTACTTATTTTATTATTAGTCTGAAGTATATTGGTATCCAGAAGAAGGAAGATCCTGATTTGTTGATAAAAAGACTGGTGTGTACACCAGTATCTATAATGATTTCTTTTTTACTATTCATAAACATTAAAATTTCAAAGCAGTGAAGCTCATCACATGAAATTGCACTTGTTGGTAAGGGATTTTTTTTTTTTTTTAATTAATAATTTAACCGTTTTACACATGTGAAGAAATTATTTGATATAGCCATGAGTATTCAATTATATTTCTTTTTCCTTGGTTTAGGAAGCATTGCAATCATTGTTCCCCTTGTTTTACTGGTGACTTTAATCACTACTCTGGTAATTGGATTATTTCTTTGCAAAAGGAAACGAAGGTAAGTAGGTTTACATTGATGTATGAAGTAAAAAAGTAAATATTTAAAGTGTGTGAATCTTTTCACTATAAAAAGTTCACTTCATGTATATTGAGGAGAGATTTTAAAAAATGCTTCAATAACAGCCCCAAATTTGTTTGTGGATGCAGTGACTTAGTTATGTTTTGTGTCTATTATTTATACTTATATTCCACATACACTAGCTAAGAAAATGTAGGGTTCTTATCCACTTTGTTCAAACTTGTCAAGGCTATATGTGTTAAAAATTTTAATCACAGACTTAGTGAACTTATTAAACAGAATTAATATGTTTTATTGGAATCAGAATCCAAGAAGTAACTTGAAAAGTCACTGGCTTTTTTTGTGTGTGTGTGTTTATGCATTATAGGACAAAAACTATAAGAAGACAACCCATTATAAACGGAGGAATCAACGTAGAAATTGGCAATCCATCATACAACATGTATGAGGTGGGCCATGATCACAGGGAAGGTGGTCTTTTAGCTTCAGATTTTACTGTAAATGCAGAAAAGGTAATTTTTTTTTTCTTTTTCTGATGGCAAACCCACTACTTATTTTATGTCTTGCAAAGGTTTTGGCATTTTTGAATGTAATTAGTAGAAACATAAAGGCATTTAGATTTAGTTAATTAATATGAAGGCAAGTTAGATTTCATTAGAATAAATGTCATGTGTATATCAACAGCTATCTTGCAGTCTGATGCATGCTGATGAACATTTTTCCCAGTGTCTATATTTTTCCAAAGTAGTTAGAACTGAATGGTGAAAAGTGTTTTTTTTGTCATAGACACATTGCCTTAAATTGCCAAACTACAACTTATTGTTTTAGTTTAGTTGCAAATACTGAATGGAAATATGTTATTGTACAGTCTGCCGTTTGAAGTGTGAAGGGGTGTATACATACACATGAGGCTAACTTATTTCTTATATGGAAACTTCTAAAGTCATAAAGAATTCAGAGTCCTGGCTGGCTGGATAGATAGATAGATAGATAGATAGATTAAATGTTTACTCAAAGCTAGTAAGTATTATCATTTTCTTGTAAAATATGCTGTCACTTCTGTAGCACCACTCTTTAGTGATTGAACTCTCTGAGTGATGTGACATGGGATGAACAGGGTAATGCTGCGATATCTTTCCTAGAGCTCTGTAATCAGACACACACCAAAGGGCAGCCATCATTCTGTAGCATTTCTGACAAAGCAATAACCGGATTACTGATAGCTCTAGGAATGTCATTGCTGAATCACATAGTCAGTGTGCTGAATACAAGAAGTAAGCTAAAAATGAAGTTATTCACTGGAGGAAGAGTAACTGAACCAATGCTTATTGTGAAGTCTGGCTCTAATCCTTAATGGAAAATGATTTTAAAATGCTGAATTTTATTCTTCTATTGAATGTAAGAATTTTTCATACCTGTAACTAGATTTTTTTTTTTTTTTTTTACTTCTAGAACACTTTAAAATAAGGGTTTTAATCAATGCACTGTTTGTTTAACAGTGTTGATAAGTACACAGGGAAAATGCTTTATCAGAACAGAAACTAAAATTTTCTGTTTATACAGGCCAGATACATAGGGGGAGGGCCCACTGCATTCAAGCTTCCCCACACAGCTCCATCAATCTACTTAAACTCTGACTTGAAAGGACCACTGTCAACAGGGGTGAGAAATGATGAATCAAATCCATTTCATTCCACCACAGCCCCTTTCTAAAGAAAGTTTGTCTTTAAATTTTCAAATAAGAGGCATTTTCTGTGTGGTTTTAGTTTTTGTTTTCTTCTTGTAATGGAGAGAAGAATGACAGTCATTAACACTCTTTCTATTTGAAATAAAGGATTGCTCTCTGCATCCAGAATTTCACCTGTACTCATGATTGTAGCATGAACTAAAGCTGCAAATGAGTCTTTGCAAATGAATGCAAAATCTGTAACCAATGTGGTGCTTTTCCATGGCATCATTTAAGTTTACCATAACATTCACAGCCATTATCTTGATACATTTGTAATTTATATGTAATTACAGGCATTTAGTGAAATCTGTCAAAGTGAAAGAAGTTCCCAAATAAACGAAAGCAAGTGCTTTTATTTTAAATAAACTTGATACAAACTAAAATGAACAATTTCCTTTAATATTTGCAGTGCATTTTTTTGATTGAGTTTTCAATCAATTTTTATTATTTACTTTAAAACATCACATTTTGACTACAATTTAACATGATGTTTGCAAACATTGAAATTTAAAGTATTAAAAAGGGATGTCAATATGACATTTCTTTTCATGTGCTTTAATATATATATATTCATCTTTGTGCCATTTGCATTCTTGCATGGTTGAAATATGCTGTATTTGGAAGTTTAACAATTTGTATAGGGTATGAAAGCTAAAATATATGCCCATTTCTAACATTAACTCTTTCTGTTATTAGAAGTCACTTAAGTTGCTTTCTGTAGCTCCTGCAATATGCTGTTATTACCCACTCAAAGTGGTATCATGAGCCAGAGCCTACTATTATATATAATTTTAGTAACTCTATAAGGCACTATATAGATGCCAAGTGTCTTGTTCTGTTGTGGTTATTATCCTTAATAATGATTGTCAATGAAATAAGAAGTCCTATCAATTGAAATAAAACTAAATTTCTGTTTTCCTGAGTTCCTGATTAGAATCATTACAACAAATGTAACAATCTCTAGTTCAGTTGGGACAGACAGGTGTCACTGATTGTTTGCTCTCATAAATTACTACAGCAGTTGATTGAATATTTATGTTTCATTAATACAAAAGTGTATTTTTTCAAATGTTTCCTTTTTTCCTGCCTCCCTTCCAGGGAGCTGTGAAACTAACTTGTAACTAACTGAATGAGTAGCTGCTGTAGATAGCAAACCTAACGAATATCTGAATCCTGGGCCCAGAAACATTATTGATCAACAGAGAAAGAAAGAACTAGATTCTAGAAATCATTCATTACTTGTTGCCAAGCATATACTGAGGATATTTGCAAGTCAAGAAAACCTACCCATTTTTGGTTTGGGTAATTAAAAGTTTAGCCACTTATGTACACCAAACAAATTTACCCACTTTGTAGCTTGTGTTCCACTCAGTATTTGTGTGAGCAAAGCTGTTCTGTTTCATTAGTTGTAAGAAAGGAGGATTTTGAATACAGGATATCTTTTCCAGTTATTATAGGTAAAAAGCTGAACATCTATTTGGGTAGCAAAGGTCTTCTAGGAGACTATAAAGGCACAAAGTATGAAGGCATTAGTGGAGACATAGATAAGATAAACCTTACTTTATCCTTAGCATGAGTGACAGGAGAGTAAGTTTTCATCCATGTTATATACATCCTTCTGTGCTGTCATACTCAGGAGATTTCTCATATACTGAACTACTTTGCAGAATTAAAAATGGACTTGTCCTATACTGAAGTTACGTTAATTTCAATAGATTTTTTTGTTAAAGTCCAAACTACCAAAATTGTTGAGAAAATATTTCTCAATCTGTAACTACTATGATATATTGACAATTATGCTGGTTTATTATTAAAGTTAAATTTACATTATGGAAGTATTTAATTTTTGGTCAAATCATGTTGTATATTTGGGCCACAGAATTCGAAAACATGGTCAGCTATTGATGGGATGCTGATGTCTTAGAACAGGTAATATATGGAAACTGTTATTTGCAGTTTTCTACTGTTAAACTTGTCACATGGTCTCACAGTGCACCTTCTCTACAAACTTCTTCATACCTATTCTGAAATCTTCCCGTGTAATAAGGTGGACAAGTCAACATCAGAGACATTTTTCAAGGTTTTTGTCTTAATTTTCATCATTGTTTTTTATGGTTTGAATATCATAATATTCTGCATGTCATGTCATTGATTCTTTTAATAGCATGTCTTCATCTTGAATTTAGTTTTTAACTAAATAATTAACTCATCAGGTTTTCGGAAGTCCAGGTATCTATTAAACATGGCCAATTATATTTTACACGTACTTGGTCTTGCTTTAACAAACCCATTTCCATTTCCATAAATGTCTATTTTGGTTTAATTTGACTGCTCTAATTTATGCTTACTTTCTCTGCAGCCTACAAATTATGCCAATCCAGTATATGCAAAGTTATATATGGATGAACAAAACTGTCGAAACTCCTTAGCAAGTGTTGATGAAAGAAGAGAACTCCTTCCAAAGAAAATAGATATTGGGATAAGGGAGACTGTGGCATAATCTGCTCTTACCTTTTATACTCTGTATAAATGTATAAAATATAAGGATTACTTTTCTATGTACCAACAGTATTATAATTGTTTCAGCATCAGCATTACCTCTGTTTTTTGTTTGGTTGATTGTTTTCTGTTTGTTTTTTTTTTTTTTCTGATGACTTTTGACTGACCATTTGTAAGGTATTTTTATGAAAAAGAAACTGCACTACGGTACAATTTACAACAATGCTGCTGAAATAACACACCTTTAAATTTGTTAAAATTGCGAACAACATATTTGTTTGTAGCGTGAAAATGAGTAATCTATTTTCTATGAACTTTTTTGGTTCTACTTAATTGATGAAGATGGTATCTGCACTTTTTCATTATGTAGTCTGGAAGCTGTAGTACAGTGTGTAATTTTGTTTATTTTAAATGGTGAAAGAATGATTGAATGGTCTACTCTTCTTTGTGCCCATTAGGATTTCTCTTCAGATCCTGGTAAAGCTAGATAACTTTTCACAAACAAACATAACTTGCTTTTAAATTAGCTTTAGGTTGCCAAGAAGTAAGCAAGACTATAGAAATGAAACATCTAATGATCTGCATGAACACAATGATTATGTTTCAGAAATTCAGTGACTGTACATGATATACTAAACATATATACCATGTAAACAAGCTTTGTATTTATTAAAACCTTATAGAATATAGTAATGGTATATCTTGGAAGCTGAAACCTTACTTGCTGTGGAACAAAGCATACAAACACCAACAGTCCTGTAGGACAGTAGCCACCCTAGAGCACAAGAGGGCATTGCCTACACATGCATTATGTGTTTATTCTCTTAATCATACTCATTACTTATGGATTAATAATTCACCAACACATACCAAGCAGTAGGGAACAAACAAAACCCCAAATCTTAAGCACACACAGATGATCACAGCATTCAGTTTTGGCAATCACAAAAAAGTCATACTCGCGATATTTAAGAATAAAAAAACACAGCAGTTTCTTAAAATAAACTGTGATACTGCAGAGGTAAAATATAACTAAATTGCATATTAGGGAAACCTTATCTAAGACCAAGTTTCAGTATCCTGGGTTAAATATCAAAATCCAATTATCAAAAGTGAAAAGCATCAGTAACAATTCCCAGCACTTGCTCTGACCTGGTCTGCTTTCTGTTATTGCTAAGAGAAAAAATCTGATTCATCTTTTTTAATTTTAATAGAAATAAAGAATGCAATTTCTTTCAGGTTTGAACTGAATCAAAATATTTTATACATAACTTTAAAGGCACAAAAGATGTATTCACATATATACAGTGGAGGACTCCTCTTCCTCTGCTAGACATGACTGACTTTTAGCTATCATAATATATTAATCTAACAGATTAAATATGTTTGTTCTTGCTCTTTATTCCCTTTGTACAAACATTACAAAAATAACTGCTGTTTTATAAAAGATTTTTGTTGTACTATTGTGCATGCATACTACCTATTTCTAAACTTTGCCATATTGGGGCCTTTATAAAACTCTTGATTTATGTAATACTAGTGCAATTCTGCTTGAACAATGTTATGCATATCATAAACTTTTTCAGGTTCTTGTTTAAGTACATTTTTTTAAATTGAACAGTATTTTTCATTTTGGTTATAATAGTCATTTTGCCTATGTTTCTACAATGAAGTGTTAAATACTTTATAAAAAAATTGTTGACTGAGTTATTTAAATGAAGATCTACATACTTAATTCAGTGTGTTGACTAATTTTTAAATTTAACTTATAAAATGAAAACTAAGGAAAAGCAAAATGAAGGGAAAGGACATTGTACAAACACTTAAAATTAGTTTTCTTGGTGTTTTGTTTTTTTCTTTTTTTAATGACAATTTTTGCTTTCTATACAACTTCCATTTAAATGTTTTTGCAGTTCTGCACATTTGGGTAACTTAGGTGTATAGCTGTATATTATGTAAATAGAATTTTAAAACAATTCGATGCAGGTATGATTCCACAGGATCTACCTTCATTCTGCTGACCATCAGAGATGGATTTGGCCCTCAATTTTTTCATAATTCCATGGTTTATGAAGTGTAAGTAGTTGGGCTTTTCAGAAACATTAGTTTGTTTTGTGGCAGAGAATCTCATACTTTTAATACTCAAGTATTAAACTTTAATTAGTCACCATACAAGTAACCTGAGTTTGAATCATGAACTCTTACACAGACCAAATGGAATTTATTTATTGTGATGTCTCGTGTTCCCTTTCAGTGAGACATTTACTTCACACTTGCTTAAGTGTAAATTACTTTTTAAAACATGAAATTAATTTATTTTCTTGCAAATACACAGTTGATATCAGTAGAACTATTAGATACTGGATATTAGATCAGAACCTAGTCTTAAGTTTATAGGCAGAGTTTGATACTGAGCCACTGCCATGCCTTAAAGATCTTTAAATCACACATTGGTGTAATAATCCCCAATGGAATTGTTTGGCTAGTGGTTTTTTACTTGACCAAGGTTCTCTGCAGGAACTGTTTCTTCATTAGCCCTAGAATCTCCAGGCTCGGTAGCTGTGCACACAAGGATCTAGCGGGGGGAAGGACTGAGAACCTGATCAATAACATATACATGCATCCTCATAAACTCAGTAAAATAATTTTGGGCAGGAATTTCTATAAACTTTTGCAAGGAACAACTGAAATTTTTAACTTTTCACTGCCCTCTTGTTGATATTAATGCCAAAGATTCATATGTGGTTTAAGTTGACGTAAGCTTAGAAGAAAAAAATCAGATAAATGTGCCTGTATTGCTGATTAAAACATCTGTCTCTTCAGGGTATAGTTGCAAAGCTTTTTCTGGTTGCTTTTTTGAAGATACTAGTGGTTTTTCATGTGAAATGCCAGTAGTGTACTATTTCACTGTATTCATCAGGGTAAAATTTTTCTTCCACGGTACTAATATGTTTTCTTAGCAGTGTGAAGCAGTTTGTGGTTTCCATAAATATCAGGTATTAAAACTTTTCAGGAAAATAGAACTTCCAATAAATCTAACCCTCAAATACACTGTTCATTTACTTTTTGCTCTCAGGCTAAGAAATGTTTCCAAGTTTGTGTGTAGCCACCATACAGCTCTATGTCTCTTTATTTTCATTACCCATATTTACATTAAAAAAAGCCAAAAACATGTAACCTTGAAGGGTGACATGATGTGCTCTGCCACCAACTAGGTTCTTAAATTATTTGCTGAATGGAGAATCTTCATGCATGACATACAAAAAAAGGCATTTGTGCCAAACGTTATGTAATTGTGTCTAGTTGATTTTTTTTCTTCCTCTGAGGTTATACTATTCAACAGTGTGTTGGAGTCTCTGCCTTGTGAAAGGCCTCTTGTTCTATGCAAGAGCTTGCATAAACTCTAAATTATGACAACAGAAGCTCAAACCAGCAAGTTGAGATGGATAATGTTTATGCTACTTTGATTTGTCATTCCGCAATGATGCTTTTGCTACTTTGATTAGTCATTTTGCACAACTAAAATAGACTGACAGTGTGAAAACAATCCTGTTGATAAACACAGTAGGAAGTGCATTTGACAATATTTCTTTTGATGTGCATTTTTTAATTGGTCTTTCATTTCCAAGACAGTCATGGCATTTGATGTTTCCAGAAGGAAAGTTCTGTAGTGGAATTCCTTGAAATCTTCTACCCATTTTTTTTTTTTTTATCAATAACAGAATAATATAATTAATATAATATATAATTGATATTTTTATCAAGCTCTTACTGACCAGAATCAGAGTAGTCACATATCTAATAAAATTTTGTATAAACACTTTTCAGAAAATTTGTTTCAGTGCATAATATATCAGAATAAAACCAAGTATCTTCTCCTGTATCCCTCTCTTTAGAGGATGAGAAGATGAGAAAGGAAGGAAATGTCAGTGCTAATAAAAAGTCCTCAAGCCATAAAAATCAAGACATTTTTCATGTAGAACGTGGAGATCAACAGTGAATCTTGTCTGTCTATCCTGGGGCATCACTACAAAGATATTGAGACACTGGAAATTTTCAATTCTTAGCTGAAATAATGGCTGATAGAGGAAATGATAATTTATCATCCTAGTTCTCTAATTTATTGCACCTACCTATCTCCACATGTGAGAAATACAGATCTGATGAAAATAAGGATTTCTAATTTACTGCCTGAATTATAAGCTTACAAAAAGATAAAAGAAGCATAAAGCATCTTTTTCCTTGCCTATGCTAGCTGCACATCATTTAGTCCATATTGTGACTCACATGACCTCTGACAATGGTCTTCAAAGCAGAACTTGAATAGAAGGAACTGTCTGCTGGCCTCAAGAGCATATTGAATGAGTTTTTCCTGGAAAGCAGATAATGATGCTACCACTTCCACTACTTCTAATAAACCTAATAATAAGCCATTTTTGTCAAAAAAAAAAAAAATCAAGGTATGTACATATACAAAATATGTATCGTATCAAAGTTATGTGTGGGTTCCATAAATATAGTCTTGAGAATAACTCAGTATGAATACTCAGAGTGAAAACTCCATTTTCACAGATGAGTAGAAAAGAAAGTCTGAAATTGACATTGAAATTCAAGGGATTATATTAATTTACTATTACTGTTTAGTTTTTTAAAAGTGACTGTTCAACTTGGAGAAAAAAAAGTTATACAAGCTGATCACTGTATTTTTCTGACTATTAAACAAACAATTTTGAATGTTACTGAAGTTGGCACCTCAAAAGATCTCAGAAAAAAAGGAGTCTAGTCAAACAGTCTCTCACTTCTGTTTCATGTCAGTAATGCACAAGCAGCAATATTGTGTCACAGAAGTAGGCATTTGATGATTCAGAATAAGATAAGCATGTGTAGATTCATGACAGCTATAGCTGAAGTGATGATCTACTTGACAGATCAATGTTCAGCCACTTGAGTAGCTCATGAGGTTGTGAAGGTATCACACTTGAGCTTCAGGGAATGGGTTTCCAGCAGCATCAATGTGCCTGGATGTGCTGATGTCTAAATCTGGTGACCCATGTTTGTGCTGGCCACTGAACTGTGTAACAGGCCACCATCTAAATCCGGCCAGAATCCTTGCTCTATCCAAACAGCAGGAGACAATGTGAAGATACAAAGCTTTTAATTCCATTGATGACTGTAAGGTCTGGGCACCACCCACATGTTAGTAGGATATCCCAGTCTAAGAGTGGTGGAGTCCTGGTCTATTAGAATGACAGGAATTAACTAAGGGTACATCATTGCTGGGTGTGAGAGCAGTCAGAACTGATAAGAAAGTCATAGCAGAGAGTGTGTGTGATGATCTTAAACATCTTTCATAACCTATTTGATTCTATGATTCTAGACAGCTTTCTGTCTTCTGTCCCAGACATCATGCCCTACTGGTGGACATTACTATGCAGTGCCTTTCTTTCATGTTGTTTGGAAAGTATAACTAAGCATCTGTACCTTCAACTGACGGGTTGGGGAGTGCACTGTCAGCTCAGAGACTGTTTCCCTGGATAACTTACAGTATCTGGGCTGGCGTGTCAGACTCAAATGAAATATGTCAGATCCCATGATGGCTAGAACAGCTGTTTGGAGCACCATTCACACTTGTTGCAGGTCTTCCTTCAACCAGGAGGCTGCTCTTCCCGTTTACTTAGGTAAGCAGCCTGCACCATTCCCTGAGAAACTGATAGAGGTGTGGATAAGCTCTCTGGTTTTCGTCTGGGTCATGTTGTCTGTATGTAGTTCACAGACCCATCCTTTTATTTTTCACTGCCAAGAAATAGGATACAGAAAACATTGACTTCATTTGTGAGTCATTCATTCGATTTCATGAAATCTTAAAAATAAATGCAATGAAGGCTTAGACATGACCTTATGGATACTGTGCCTGGAGTGTTTGTATACAGACATGCTTCCAGTGTGGGTATACATACAGGCAAAACATCTAAAAGAGGAACAGTGCCAGGTAAGTGACCTTTCCAGCAGGAAATTATGTTTTTGTTAGATGAAATGGGTTCATTTCCCACTGTGTTTTGCTGGAGCAGGTCTCTAAAATGGTTTTCTACCTGTGTATCTGAGGGGATCATAATAATTTCATGGAGAGAGTTTTCCCTGTGATACCACAGTGATGACTGTTGCACAGTGTCCGAAAACAGCATGCTGATAACTCAGTTTAGGTGTCCTCTAAGGTCAGCAAGTGGCATTGCAGAGGTTGTAGGTGTCCCTTTTTACTGAGATGCATCATTCCTGGTTACTCACATGGGTTCTGAATTTCAAACGGTAATTCTCAAAGTTGGCAAATAGACCTTTGCAGGAATTACTGCCACTGTGAGCTTAAAATAGAAAGGGGAAAAATAAAAAAAATAAATAAAAAAAATTGGTCTGTTAATACTTAAGGGCAAATCTTGTTAAGAATTTTGGTGTGAGTTGTGTAGCTGATATCCTTGTTCAGAACTTGCTGTCATGTAGTTAGCAAACCTCATCTCCTGTGCGAGCTAGATCCCACAGGCTACAAGAATTTCGTAAATATCCTGGAAGCCTTGAAAATAGTTGAGGGGAGGAACCCAATGGCAGTTTGAGAGTTACCCAACAGAAATTCTGCAAACCTGGTGAAATATAAGTATTTTGTAAATCAGGAACCCTGATCTTCCAGAAGTGTAAGTGTTGTAGCCAGGATGACGTTATTAGTTTGAGCTGATAGAGGTCCTTAACCAATTTTATTTTTAAAAGACAAAGGAGGCAATGCTCAAGTAACATTCCCAGTTACAGGGAGGGGGGCTGCAACATTTTATAACAATATGTTGGAAAAGCTGCCCTTAAGGAAGAACAGATTCATGAGAATGAGGTAGGATGGGAGGTCTGTCTTGAGTATCAAGTTGAGGTTGTCCTTCACCAGGTATGTCTATAGACCCTGACATCTTTCTTCTCCTCCTACACCACCCAAAAGCCATAATGTGTTCATATCCTGCACCTGTAAGTGTGTATGCTTATAAATGCTCTACTTTAAAAGCCTGATCATACTTGCTGCTTTTCATTGGAGGATTGTAGCACATGGGTAGTTTTAAGGTGATCAGTGCATCCTTCCACTGATCATTTGTTGAAATATCATAAGATGTGAAAGTATGGAACACTGCACCACTGTCTTTACTGGAGAAGTCACAATATTCCAATCATAGATCCTTGATAGTCACTTGAACTTTTTATGTAATAACACCATAACAGGATGTTTTGTACAGCATGAATCAGAGTAGCTGTTCAGTAAAAGCCATGCTTCATGTGAGCTCCCCATGGCTAGTGTGCAGCCTGTGCTTCCCCAGACTGGAGATCCCATGGTCTTTTGGTGGCATTTCAACTGTCTGTAATGAGCTAATGTGGTTCAAAAAAAACATATCTACCCTGGTGGGTTTTGTAGTTCAATAGGCAGGCTGAAAAAAGGTCCATTTTAATAAGATATTGACCTTCTTCAGGTTTTGTCTCTGTGAGTTTGTGATGGGGTTCAAACATTGTACTGTTCTGATGTGTCTTACCTGACTCATTTCAGAAGATGTTAAGCTATTGTAAAAGATGTGTGATGATTTTCTGAATATAGTTAGTTATTTTAATAATCTTGAAATTGCTGAAGTCCCAATAGTTCATTGCCCTGAGCAGTATTTTAATATAAATTATTCTACAGTTGTTGCTTTAATTATTTTTTTTTCAGTTTGTTCCCTTTTTTGCAGAATCAGAAATCTTATTCACCTATTCTTAATGGACATGAATGAAATAAAATGTAATAAAATGGCTAATTTGAGATTGCTCTCATATATACTACCAAAGTAATGTCTGAGAGTATTAGGTTGTCCTTTTTTCTGCTTAAAATTGAAACATTAAGTAGCTCTCAGTGATAGATAGTAAAACATCTTTATAAATATTTGAAAAGATGCTGTTCAATGAACTGTGCAAGACAGGAGGCTGACCTCACACAACTAATTAATTATCACAATCAGAGGAACTCTAGACAAAGTACCCTCTCCAGCAATTTGAAAACTAATTAACATTCATGTCTCGTAAAAGTCACTTGACTTCCAATTATGATTAAATATGCAAGGTCAGTGGGACACCGCAAGAGGAAGAGCTGAAAGTAATCTCCTAGTACTGTGGCAACAGTTAAAAAGTAATGTCATGCACTGAAGGACTGTGCAAGAAATATGGATTCTGTCATCATGTCCCACTACACTAAGGGAAGGACTGGTGGGGAGGGACACCACTAACATCAGTGATTTTGATCCTACTTCTATGGACCAGCAAAATGCTTAACTTGTTATTTGCAAAACTGAATCACCCTGAACAGTTACAGTTGTCCATATGCCTAAACAAAATATTTGTCTACCCAGTTTTAAGAATATCTGTCAAACTATATGACTGCTCTCATCACACATTTTGCTATAAATTTAGTAAATACTAAAGGATTGAACAGTATCACTTGTCACTGAAAAGTCCTAATAAGTGATATCTGATTGGACAACAATGCCCTTTGTAAAGGAGTATCAATATACTTCCTAACAAAGGAGTTTGGGTATCTAGACCATGGGGTTTAGATACCAATATGGGGTTTCTAGAACAAAGGGCTTTGGTATCTAGAATATGGGACTCAATTTAGTAGGCCAGGTCTACTAGGGGCTGGTGGAGCTGGTCTAACAAGGAAGGGGAAGAGAGGTTTTGGTAGGAGACTTGCCAGACTGCTCAAGGAAGTCATAAACTAGATGTGTTGGGGGAGGGGGCATCATTCCATCCCAACACACCCAGTCAGTTGCCACAACATATAATAAATGCTCAGAGCAATGCAGAGATATTCAAGCCTCTCCAGCCAATGAGCCAACTTCATTTGGAGCTTGTCTCAGAAGCCTCTATACAAACACCCCTAGCATGGGCAACAAACAAGAGGAATTAGAGATGTGTGCACGTCTAAGGGGTATGATATAATAGGTATCACAGAAACATGATGGGATGGCTCCTATGACTGGAATGTTGGACTGGAAGGTTACAGGCTCTTTAGAGAAGACAGGCCTGGCAGGCAGGGAAGGGGAGTTGCCCTTTATGTTAGAGATAGGCTGGAGACTATGGAACTCTGTCTGGGGACAGGTGAGTAGCCAATAGAGAGTTTGTGGGCCAGGTTTAAAGGGAGAAAAGTGATGGAAAACATTACTGTGGGGATCTGTTACAGACCGTCTGATCAGGAGGACTCTGTGGATGAAGCACTCTATAGACAGGAACAGCCTCATGCTCACAGGCCCTTGTTCTCATGGGGGACTTCAACCACTGACATCTGTTGGAGCGACGGTACGGCCTGGCACAAGTGATCCAGGAGGTTCCTCGATTGTGTGGAAGACAACTTCCTTCTGCAAGTAATAGAGGAGCCGACAAGGAGAGGTGCCCTTCTTGACCTGGTGCTCACCAACAGAGAAGGGCTCATTGGAAATGTGATGCTCTAGGGAAGCTTTGATTGCAGCAAACATGAGATGGTTGAATTTGAGATCCTCATAGGATCTCACAGCAAGTTCACTGCCCTGGACTTCAAGAGAGCAGATGTTGGCCTCTTCATGAACCTGCTTAGGAAGGTTCCATGGGCCATAGAGACCCTAGATTGTTGGATGATAGTCAAGGATCACCTGCTACAAGCTCAGGAGTGTTGCATCCCAACTAGAAGGAAGTGCAACAGGAGGACCAGGAGACCTCCTTGGATGGATAAGGAGCTGCTGAGAAAAATTTGAAGGAAAAAAGAGGCTTATAAAAGGTGGAAGCAAGGACAGGCAGCCTGGGATGAATACAGGGATGTTGTCTGGGAAGCTAGGGACCAGATTAGGAAAGCTAGGGACCAGATTAGGAAAGCTAAGGCCCAGTTAGAATTAAACTTAGCTAGGGGTGTGAAAGATAACAGGAAGGGATTCTATAGGTACATTGAGAATAAAGACAGAGTAGGGACAACGTAGGCCCTCTCTGGAAGCTATTGGGTGAACTGGCTATGCAGGATTTGGAGAAGGCTGAGGTTCTAAATGACTTCTTTGCCTCAGTCTTCAACGGGAAAGGCTCTGACTGCACCACCCAAGTCTTGGAAGGCAGATGCAGCAACTGTGAGAATGAAGACTTTGGGCCCACTGTAGGAGAGGATGTGGTTAGAGACCATCTTAAGAACCTGAACATGCACAAGTCCATGGGACCAGATGAAATCCATCCGCAGGTCCTGAAGGAACTGCCGAATGAAGTTGCTAAGCCACTGGCCATCATATTTGAAAAATTATGGCAGTCAGGTGAAGTTCCCACCAACTGGAAAAAGGGAAATATAACCCCCATTTTCAAGGAGGGGAAAATGGATGACCCAGGTATGGGTCATCCAGAAGTGGAAAGTGGATGACCCTAACAACATCCTTGTCTCTAAATTGGAGAGACATCAATTTGATAGATGGACCACTCGGTGGATAAACAACTGGCTGGATGGTCGCATGCAAAGAGTTGTGGTCAATGGCTCAGTGTCAGGCTGGAAGCCAGTGATGAGTGGTGTCCCTCAGGGATTGGTGTTGGGACCAGTCTTGTTTAATATCTTTGTCACTGACATGGACAGTGGGATTGAGTGCACCCTCAGCAAGTTTGCTGATAACACCAAGCTGTGTGGTTTGGTGGATACGCTGGAGGGAAGGAATGCCATCCAGAGAGACCTTGACACGCTTGTGAGGTGGGCTGATGCCAACCTCATGAAGTTTAACCATGACAAGTGCTAGGTCCTCCACCTGGGTTGGAGCAATCCCAGGCACAGCAACAGGTTAGGCAAAAAAGAGATTCAGAGCAGCCCTGAGGAGAAGGACTTGGAAGGGTTGGTTGATGAGATAATGCACATGAGCTGGTTTCATTGTGCACTTGCAGCCCAGAAAGCCAACCATATCCTGGGCTGCATCAAAAGCAACGTGACCAGCAGGTCAAAGGAGGTAATCCTGTCCCTCTGCTCTGCTCTCGTGAAACCTCACTTGCAGTATTGTGTGCAGTTCTGGTGTCCTCAACATAAAAAGGACATGAAGCTGTTGGAACAAGTCCAGAGGAGGGCCACAAAGATGATCAGGGGACTGGAGCATCTCCATATGAAGACAGGCTGGGAAAGTTGGGACTGTTCAGCCTGGGGAAGAGAAGGCTGCTTGGAGACCTCATAGCAGCCTTCTAGTATCTGAAGGGGGCCTATAGGGATGCTGGGGAGGGACTATTCCTTAGGGACTGTAGTGACAGGACAAGGGGTAATGGGTTCAAACTTAAACAGGAGAGGTTTAGATTGGATATAAGAGGTAATTCTTTTCTGTTAGGATGGTAAGGCACTGGAATGGGTTGACCAGGGAGGCTGTGAATGCTCTATCCCTGGCAGTGTTCAAGGCCAGGCTGGACAGAGCCTTGGGTGACATGGTTTAGTGTGAGGTGTCCCTGCTTATGGAAGGGGGGGTTTGGAATTTGATGTTCTTAAGGTCCTTTCCAACCATAACTATTCTATGATTCTAATATCTAAACAAACAGTAAGGCAAACCCACTTTTTTCATTCTAAGGAGTTCTTACATCTGTTAGCATTTTTAATTATTTTATCTGTAAGTATTTTAAAATGCAAATACCATATTTCAATAATTGAAAATAACTTAGAATCTTCTTCTCTCATATCTTATAAAACATGGTTTTGAATATATATTATTTGAAAAATTAATATTTTCAAGAAGGACTGAATCAATATAGGGTAATAAGTACATTAATGTTTAATCAAATAGCAAAACATTGACCATAATGACAATGTTATGAAAAAGCAGCAATTAGATTGTCTATTTAAAAAGTCATATCAAATAAATACAGTGTGATAGCCTTAATCTTGTATCACTGTACCAGGTACTATTTATTGTGAACAATAGTCCACCAAAGAGAAGAATGTTGAGGTCAGTCACTCATTGTCACTCCAGTGTGATTAATGGCTGCCATGGCAGCCAGGAACAAGCAATACCCTGTGAACACTGAAACTCCACTTAGATGCTGCAACAAGTGTGTTTATTTGTACAGTGTGATGTAAAATAGGAAAGTTCACTGAAAAGGACACTTCGTGATGAGATGTGCTCAGTGATTCTCCAAAGGGTAGAATGTAGGGATCATTAGCAGTCACTGAGACAAGGAGCAGTTTATTAGTCCGCCAGGAAAAGAGATGGTTCTTGACCTAATAAAGTAACAGTTGTGTCTCAGAGGAAGTGAAATGATGTGCTTCTTAATTAAGAACACCACCTACATACACTGTCTTATAATAGCAAGTTTTGGAGTTTTAAATCTGGGATGAGCCTTTGGGGAACTTGAGAAATACATGAGCAAGTGTTGTGTGCTGGAAGGGACTGTCTCCAAAGATGCCACTTCAGATGTATTCAGAAAGATGGAGACTCCAGGAGGTGTGTGGAAGGGTACATGCAAGTTACCTAAATTTAAAACATAGGAGAAACAATGAGACTATGATTTGGGGGTTTGTTTGTAACT
Organism: Agapornis roseicollis; assembly: GCA_002631895.1. Taxonomy (NCBI): domain Eukaryota; kingdom Metazoa; phylum Chordata; class Aves; order Psittaciformes; family Psittacidae; genus Agapornis; species Agapornis roseicollis. The sequence goes on from NDXB01014376.1 coordinate 32,762, forward strand.
ATGTGGTCTATTTTGAATGCTGGTGTTATGAAAAAATACTTCTGTTTAGAAGTTACCTTTGCTGACCAGAGCTTAGTGGGAGATCAAGGAATAAGATAACAACCAGGCACTTCATGCAGTGCTGAGCAATTTTGTCTGACTGGGTATTCTGTTTCAAGTTGCTTGGACTATTTAAACAAAAAATGGAGTCCATCCAGTAAATCACATTACATGTTATATATATGAAAAGAAACAGATTATTCTTGTTTTTCAGGTATTTTTGAGAGTATCTATGTTTATCTAAAGTCTGTAGGACTCAGTCATCATCAGCATCTTATTTGTTAAATTGTTTTCAATCTGTCCTTGGTCATATTCCAAAGTAGTCAAATGTATTTCTGGTTCTTTAATGTTTTCATAGGATTTTTTTACTCTCTACTCTATATGAAACAGTTCACTAGGAGGTTAAAAAGAAAATCAGGGAAATTAACTGGATTTCCATGGATACAGATAATATGAAACAGCGTTCTTTGTACAGAACTGTTCTTTTTATTTGTACTTATTACATTTTTAAATTCATATTACAATTTAAAAATTTGAGATGTCTTTGCAAGATTTGAATGACAGAATAGCAGAGTCATAGCCATTACAGATGACAGAAACCCTGTAGACAGGACTAAGTCTATTTAAGAATAACAAATATGGAATCACAGGGCTTGACAGGACCTTGGGGGCCACCTTGTCCTGTCTATGTTTCCCGGACAGCACCAGCTATAACTCAAGCAGCCTCTATAGACATTTCTGCAGCATTTTTGAAGAGTGACAAGGAGCTACTGAAACAACAAACTTCAGCACTTGCTGTTATTTTTTTTCCCCCTGTCAAGCATATGACTGAATTTCCATTGCTGAAGTTTAAAGCTGCTTATTTTATCCTCATTGAAATGAAATGAACCAAAGATGACCCTGTTGTAGTGTGCTTATCTTGGTCCTGCTTCATGTCTCAAGAGCATGAAGATGCAAGAGCATCTCCAACCAGACTATGGGTGACAGCATGAAGACCAAAGGTGTCATGCTATCCTCTGCAGCTGTAGACTCTGCATTATATCAGAAGATATTGCTGGGTGACATGGGAATGACAGAGGCATTTTCCTATCTGTCTCCTTATTAATGCAATCCAATGAACCAAGAACTCTAAATTGACACTTCCTTTCTTGTAAATCTTACTTTGTAAATGAAGTCATGCATCGATCACTTGCTAATGCCAGGCAGAATCTGTAAGAAAGTAATCCTCAAACTGAAGTGGCACAGCAGGAAAATATCTTCCTACTTCAGCAGAAAAAAAAACCCAACAAACCAAGGATGCATTCATTTCTAGAAAAGGCAGGAGGTAATTTCTCTGAAAAGCTCTGGACAGAGAATCACTCAGACAGTATCTAATGTATCTAATATGACAATGTATCTAATTTCATTAGGTCTACACCTGTAAGAACAAGACTTGGTCCTACCAAGAATTCCTAATCATGTCTGCCAGAGAAACTGCTGAGCTTCATTAGCTAGAAGGAGATTCTTTGCTGACTGGCCTGGCCTGCCCTGCCTTATTTTGCAGCAGCAGGCTGTATCTATCAAAGCACCAGGTCAGTAATGCAGATAATGAATCAGGAAAGCCAATAGTGCAACCAAACATCTAAGTGTAATAAATTGAAATACTAACTCTGTGAAATTATCTTGAACAGGGTTGCTGAAGGAAGGGCATAGCTAATTGTGGGACTGGAATGGGTCATTGAATAAAAAAATACCCACGGATTTGCAAACTTCTAGCCACAAGGAACAGCTTAATGGGCCATTTGATCAGAGCCTATGGAGCTCTCCATGAGTCAGGATAGAGGAGTATAGATGGGATTAATTTAGAATCAGATGAGTGAAATTTGATGATGTTTGGGGTAGAAGTGTGGCTTTGTTTAGTTCCGACATTCTGTTTTCTATCAGTGAGGATGTTTATCACACAATCAAATTACAAAAGGTCATTGTTGCAATCACCATCACTGCAATTCTTGAAATAAAAACTAAATGTTTTTCTAAGCAGATAAGGCTGTAATTCAGCCAAGATTTAATTCAAGTGGTTCATACGTTATTCAAGGGGTCAATCTAAATGTTCATGATGTTCAGGCCACAGGGGCTATCATTAGCGATCATTACAAAAGCAGTTCCTAAGCAGTTGAAAATCTCTGGAGAGGTGCAAAATTCACCACAGAACCCACCCACCAAACACCAGTAACATTCATTTTCATGTTTCATTTCAAACCAGTACCATTTCATTTTCTAGGATAAAAAATTATGGTGATAAGGTACGAGTCACATATTTTACCTATGTAACAGGCTGCACTTAATGGGCACATTATTCAACTAAATTTTAAATGCAGAGCCACATGTACATGTGTGATTAAGTTGTCTTATGATACTCACAGCATCAGCAAGAAAGCAATGATGTGCTCCCTTTGTAGTTCCTGAGATGAGGGGGTCCATTAACAGTTTAGCACTAACAACTGACTGTGAGAAGTACAACTACAATTCCTCTGTCTGCAGAAAAGAAGACTAAGGGAGAACAATCTGTGATATTTACTGAGCACACTGGGCTGCTGGCAGTGGAAAATCAACAAATATATCAGGAGTTTGGTGTGCCACTGAACTGTGCTTGGGGACGGGGGAGGAGAGAGAAGATGTTTAGGAATTGGCTGAATAACGTTAACCTCCAAGAAAAAATATAAAGTACCCAGAAAAAGAAAAAACAACAAACTCCAAACAAAAACCATTTGTATTACTCTTCCTATATAACTACTAGTGACTCAATTTTTCATTTGGTTCAAAAACTCAGGCCATAATGTAGCTGGAATAAAACAGAGGCTTTCTCTAGGATGATGGTTCAAATAGCTGGTGTTTTGTCATGTTCCTAGGTCTTCTAGTGAAGTGGGGTTTTTTGTTGGTTTCCAGGGGTGTTCCCCTCACCCACCCTGTCACTCACTGATAAAAAGAGGATTTCAGAGATCAGAAAAGGCAAGAGAAGTTAATGCTAGTATACAGCACAACCCCGGGGGGGGGGGCCAAGCACACATTTCCTTCATGAAGGGGAAAAAAATGCTTCTGTGTGAATGCTGTTATTGTATAAAGCATTAGATCTGTTCGGTATAATTGTGGCGATTATGCTTTTTCCCTCCAGCTAGTTCTGGCAGCCCTTAAGTTACACTACAGTTCCCTCCCCTCTCTCTTCACCCTCACCATGACTCTTGCTGTTTCATGGCCCCAAGGAATTTAAATTCTGCCATGTTTCCTCCTGATGACTCTTGTACTCACTCTCACTTCCACTTCATGCTGACCTCCTCCAGGGATCAGACATACAAGCTACAAAGGATAGCTGTCTCGTCTGGCTCGTTTCCCTTGTGAGGAACAGGCTGCCCATGCTTTTGTGTAAATATACATACGTATTTGCTTAAAGATGATCAGGAGAGCATGATAAACTTATAAGTTTGTAGAATTCCTGAAAAGTTTCTAAAGAACACATAGGGTAAGTTTTTTAAGATAATCAAGGCATCTTACATTTTAATTTTCATTGATAGAAATTGTGTTTTGTTTTTTTTCCAGTGAAAATGCTATCTGACCTAACCTACAGCAGCCTTGCAGTTATGGTGCTTCACTCATACTATGGCAAATTAAAATGCCACCCGTAGGACTAAACAGCTTTACTTGTGAAACATTGCAACTGTGAAATTTTCATCTAACCTACTTAACTATTTTATCAACATGCTTTGAGCTGATTAAACCAGTTTCTTTGTGCCCTAGGATTTAAAAACCTGTCTCTGGATGTTTCGTGTGTGAGCTTGGAGTCACCATCCAGCATGTGTGAGAGCATACAGCACAAATCAAAGACTGATCAGATTTCCATGTAGCAAACCTGGTCTTTTTTTTGGTTTTTTAGGTTTACTGTGTAGTCAAGACACGAGAGATTTCTTTTTCCTGAACCAAGTTTACTGCTGAAGGTAGCAATGCAGTTTGCACTAAAGCATAAATCTGCCATCTGAAACCCTTGTAAGAACATACATATAATATTGCTATTGAGAGTACTCAAGTGGAAAAAAAAAGAAACATCATGTATTTTAAAGTGCTTGTAAACCCCTGTTACCCTATGATTTGCTGATACGTGCATGCATCCTGTTTACTTTCATTTTTCAACAACAATAATAATGATGTCACTGTAATGAACATTGTTTGAACACTGCTGATGGGCATCTGGATGTGAAGTGATACTCACAGGCCATAGGCCCAAAAAGAGCTGCTTGTCAGAGCAGCACTATCTTCTATACAAAGCCTGGAGAAAATCTTATTTATCTCATGTACACTTCAAAACTCTCTGTGATTTAAAGCTGCAAGTAAGTTTGGCTTTTTACTGATCCCATGGGCTCTTGTGTACATTGCTGGAGCTTCTTGCTGTCTCATAACTAGTATTGCCCAAAGGGGAGAGACTGGCAATACCCCACCTCCTGGGACACAGCCAAGACAGGCTGGCTTTGGCAAGCAGAACTCCAGTATGTATGCCAAAATTTAACAGAAAAGAATTTAAAGTGATTTACATGGTATCTGTTTTCCCATCATCTTCTCAATAGCTTTTGCTCATGAGAATATTTAAATATTCAAAGCATATTCAGAATATTTTCACTAGAAAAACATGTTGATCATAGGATCATAGAATCATAGAATAGTTAGGATTGGAAAGGACCTTCAGGTCATCTAGTTCCAAATGCCCTGCCATGGGCAGGATGCCTCACACTAGACCATGTCACCCAAGGCTTTGTCCAACCTGGCCTTGAACAATGCCAGGGATGGTGCATTCACAACTTCCTTGGGCAACCCATTGCAGTGTCTTACCACCCTTACAGTAAAGAACTTCTCCCTTATATCTAACCTAAACTTCCACTGTTTAAGTTTTAAGCTGTTACCCCTTGTCCTATCACTGTCACCATAGTCTTTGCTAAAGAGGTCTTCTCTGGAATCCTTGTAGGCCCCTTTCAGGCATTGGAAGTGGATGCTTAGATTTAACCAAAACTTCAATATACAGCGTATAGCTGCTAGAAGAAGGAAAAATGTAGTTCTTTTGACAAAGAATTTTATTAACTTGAGTTGCATTGTTTGCTGCTGTATTCATGGATGCAAATTCAATTATCTTTGACATACCTTTTAAAATATCCATTGTTATGAAAAGTGCAGCTTCATAACTAAAGCTCATTTTGAGTTGCTGTTTTTCTCTGCTGCTTTTAAGTTCAGTGCAGATTTGACAGGGAGTCCTGCTTGGTTCGCAAACCTGGACAATTTGGGCTGTTAGCTAAAGTGTCACAAGGTCATTAAAACTGTCCCTTCTTCTGCACCCACCCTGCCCTTTGCTTCTCATGGCATAATCAGATGGCTTTTATCCTCCTTCAGCAATCCAGATCCTATACAAATAATGTTTTATAGGTAGATCCATTCATGAGGGATCGTTAGCTTTGTTGGTGAGCCCTGTATCCAGCACCTTCTTTTGTCTTTGCTGTCAAAACAGCATGCGGCTTTCATTGCACTGCATTTCACTGCACAGCATCATTGTATTATATTTATTCTATTCTGTTCTGTTCTGTCCTGTTCCATTCCATTGGAAACATGGTGTTGTCACTTGACAAAGCAAAAAAAATGCGTAACAAAAATTTTACATTATCACCTTACTGTTTTTCACCTGGGATGTCTATATCCTATCCATGTGTATATTCTGTAAGTGTGGGACTCTCAATGAGTAATATGAACTATGCTCACAAATCCTGGGCTACAGGTAGCAGCACAGGTGATGCAACAGTGTAAAGACACAGCTGGTGGCACTCTTGCATAGAGGATTTATTACACCTAATGAACCCCATGAGGTTCACCCACTCCCAGTTTCAGTTCTCTATGGCCCCAGTAAATTTTTCAGTAAAACTATTTGCTGAGGATTAAAGGGTGTAGGAGGTTGTTGTTAATGACATTGTGAAATGCGTGTAAAGCTCTTCTTGCTTTTCTTTTTTTTCCTTTTTTTTATATAAAAATAAGTTAGGGCAAGGCACTTTGCTATTGTGTATGGGTTGCCTGACTGTCATACAGCACAACTGGCTCTTGCTTAGGGCAGTGGCTGAAAGTTATGAGCTATGGAAGCCAGGCACTCTAAGAATGAGCCTCTGTGATCCCAAAGTAATTTCAGATCTGGCACAGTTTTTCTCTGTCTGAAAACCAACAGGAGCATTTGTGAAATGAAAGAGGGAAAGCCAAACAACTGCAGTGAAACAAATGCCTGTTTTCAAAGAATTCTAGCTGCTTTTAGAGGGCCAGCATGTCTCTTCTCCATGCACCAACACTTCCCAAACTTGTTATGACCATTGCAACCCTCACCAAGGCCCCAGTGCGATGATAATGTATTTGCCTTTGCCCACACAATTGCTGCTGCTGGTTGCGAGAAGGTAAGCTGAACAAACCGTCCTGTTTGAAGCAGTAATACCTGTAGGTGTACCTACAGCAGATATCTCCTGTGCCATTTAAAACCCCAGTCTTTGCTCTTTTTTGCAGTTTAATCAACTGCAGAAGCTCTTTATTGCTTTCTATACATAAGTGTCTGAGCACCATGCTTCAATTAACTGTGTTGGGCTTGGCTGTCATTTGACACAAGTTTTACTGGAATAGATGTTAAATCCCATCTTTCATAACTGTGTCTTAAACACATCTGTACTGAAGTCTTTTAAGTAATAATTAGTTTCCATCAACTATCTTCTATTTGTTTCACATTTGCTCCTGGGCAGCCTCAGCAAAGTCCATCGCAGCTTACTTAGATGGTGATTTCTCCCACCTCCTCATCTGGGATGGGAAAGCTCTGGCCCAAACTTGTTTGCTTCTCACCTGGGCATTATGTCTAGGGCAGATCTCACCAGCACAACCTTCTTCTGATGTTACTGCAGCTCCCTGAAAGCTGTCTCATGCCAGGGAGACAACCCCAGTAATTCCCATGAGGGTAGTGCAATGTCAACCCTGGGCATGCCTGAGAGCTTGCAGGTTCTTTCAAATTTGTCTTGGTCTTGCAAAGCCACTTTTTTCCTCCTTGTCTTGCCTGGAGGCCCACAGCTGCATCCTCCACTCCCTTTTTCTCTTCCCTCCTTGCATGTGCAAGGCACAGGTGTATTGTTCAAGCATGAAGGCTGCCAGAGCTTTCCAGGCAGCCAGTGGGTTTTTCCTTCACACCAGTCTGGGGCTCCACACTCCTCTCACCCACTGGTATGATCTCCTGGCTGTGCTTCATCACACGTGATGTAATTTTTCTGGCTTTTCAGTCTGATTTATCCAACTGCTTACCCACCAGCACAGTATTTTGTATTCCTCTTTATAAATGTCAGGCTAGAGCTTTCTAATTTTACTGTTGTGGATCCTTGGAGAGTTTTTGAAAGGAAAAAGGATATATTTCTCTGTTGCTTTAGCCAGAAGCAGCTAGAAAACTGGAGGTGACATATCTGAGCTGCTATCCCCCAGCCTTGTCCTAAGGACAGGCAGTGCTCTCTGAGGAGCCCTCTAAACACCATTGCTCTTCACAGCTCATGGTACAGTCCCCTGGAGTGCTCCAGTCCCACCTCCCACACAAAGCAAGATTTATCTTCTAACAAAGATGCTTTCATGCCTCCATTACTTTCATGTTTGTTTTTCTTTATTTTTCCCTTCCTGTTAGCATTTTAGACACTCACTGTTATTATCTCTCAGCTAACACAGCCTGGCTGCTTATAGGTTAACAAGGTGACAAATCTCCTCTTCACAACTCTGTTAAATATTTAAGAGCACTTAGATAGCAGCCCAATGATTTCCTGTAGATGCACTAGATCACTGTATGTTGTATACGTATAACTTTCCTGTATATGCACTAGATCAATACATGTTGTATTGAACAGCACACAGACCCAAACCCTTCCACTCCTGACACCCAAGCCTCCCACCCCACCACTGCTCACGCTCTGGTAGGAAGGTGCTCAGCTAACAGAGTAGCAGGAAACCAAAATAAAAAAATTATGTCTGACCCAAAAACTGCTGCAAATTCCAGGGTTTTGTGTTAGCGTTGTCCTGGGTTCAGCTGTAGCAGTCATTTTTCTCCTTCTTCATAGCTGGTGCAGTGCTGTGTTTCAGCAGAGAACAATGCTGATAACACACCAACGTTTTAGTTGCTAAGTAATGTTTATCCTGATTGAGGACTTCTCAGTCTCTCATGTTTGCCAGTGAAGAGGAGCACAAGAAGCCGGGGGGAGCAGAGACAGGACACCTGACCCAAACTAGCCAAGGGGGCATTCTATAACACAGCACATCACTTCCAGTATATAAACTGGGGGGGAGTCACCCAGAAGCCCCAGATTGCTGCTTGGATCAGGCTAGGTACGGGTCGGCGAGTGGTTAGCAATTGTTCTGTGCATCACTTCTCTCCCCTTGTTGTTGGCCTTATCATTGTTATTATTAGTAGTATGTTTATATTATACTTTAGTTATTAGACTGTTTTTATCTCAACACCAGGACATCATGGAATTTATATTCTTCTGATTCTCATCCCCATCCCTCTAGGAGCAGGGGGGAAGAAAGAAGGGAGTGAGTGAGTGGTTGCATGGTTCTGAGTTACTGGCTGGGCTTAAACCACAACAGTTGATGAGGCTGAGTCAATGCCCACTCCTACAAATGTACTCCAGGGCTTTCATCTCAGTGTGAATTTGTGGTTTAGGGGTTCGAGCTGACTTAACATTACAAATCTCTACATAGATGCTTGGAAAATGTCAGAGTAAATTTGCCCTCACAGGAAAGACCCAGATGGTAGATTATAAGGAGAATATTTAATATTCAGTAATGTACATTCTTATGCACCATGATACTATAGCTGTTGTAATTGTGTTTGAAGTTTTTCCATAGCTTTTAAGTTCTTTTGGGAGATGCTATGAGACTTATCTTTCTGTATAACAATATTTATTGATGAGGTTGGTTTGAACTACCTTGAAACTGTCATGCTTTTATAGTTAACATTTAATTATTGCTATTATTCCTTTGGGGAATGGTCTGTTTTAGTATTCCTATGATAACTTCCTGTGAAGTTAGCTACTACTGCTCACAATAGGAAAACAACAGAAAAAAATACTCATTTTTTCCTTTTTGTCTTTATTATTCTAGAAGTGACCAAAGCCACACAGCTGATGGCTTTTTATGCTGAGGAGCCGTAGTATCAGACTGCCCATAAGAGCTCACCTAGAAAGAATGGTGAGAAGCTCTCAGAATGGCTTATTTAGTGAGTAGGCGAACTACTTTGGGGAAAACATTGCCACTAAATGGTTTCCTGTAAAATCTTTATGGCAGATGTGTGGATGTTTGGCATTAGTCCAAGAGGCACAGATCCTAAAATTGGGATTGGGCATATTTTGAGACAACTCATTAATGCTAATGGGAGGGTAGGAGTGATACATCTTCTATCCTTTCTGAAAAAAATTCTCTAGCCTAGGTGTAGGCTACTGTTAAGAAAGGAAAAATTATTTTCTTCTTCTTTATACTTATGTAGAATATCTGTTCTCTGTTCCAGCGAAAGCAGAGCAAAATTTGTGGGTACCAGCTGTAACATCCTTGCAGAGGTGCAGCTGGCACTGCTGCCTGCCATCACATCACACAGTCTTTGCTAGACAGGTGTGTACTGAGGAAAAGTAATAGCTCTGAACACTGTCCTCTCTTTCACAGCTAGAATGCATTGGTTTTGTGAGCTCTTCCTCCATTGTCAGCATACATCATCTTTTCTTTCCTTACACTTGCACTTTACTAATGCCATCAATAATGCCCTGCCTCTTCCATAGGTTACTTTTTTTTTTTTCCTTTTATTTCTTCTGATGCATTTCTGGTATTTTATCAGCATGTGCTCTATATTCATCTCCCTCCACCCCAAGCTTCCTTCTCTGGCCCCAGCACACTGCAAAACCTGTGTAACCAGCAGCTCCCCACCATATTCGCAAATGCATCTTGGACCCAAGGGTGGTAGTTTGTGTTGCCCTGGAGGGTGGCTCTTCCCTGAATGCTGCCTTTGTCCTGTTTCCCCCTAGCCCTCCCTTGTACCCTCTGCAGGAGCTGCGCAGGCATAAAAGCTCACTGACGGATGGTGCACCTTCTCCTGAAGCTGTGGTGTAATTTCACTTGTCCATACTGGTCTCCATCCAACAGCAAGAAGCTCTTAAAGGACAAAAGAGAAACTACCTCTGTTGAGAAAAGGCCAGGGTTTGGTTGTTAATGGAGGAAGCTCAGTTGGGAAGTGCACAGAAAAACAGTAGCTTCTCCTTAAAGGTGGGAAAAAAAAGGGTTGCCTCTTTTCTATAAAATTGTACCTATATTCCAGTTGAATGAGAAGGGGTTTGTCACATGCATATCTGAGTAGTGAGCATTGCAGTACAGGTGGTGCTGTCATCAAAACTGCACATCTGCCAACTGTGTGATGATTCTAAGCCATCTTTGTGTTCCTGCCCACACTTTTACCCTCATTCTGATCCAGCTTGCAATTCCAAGTGAAAGAGCCAGCTGTGAGGACAATGCTGAACAATTTGGTCTATTTTCAGCAACTTCTTTGTAAGATGTAAATGTCCTTTTGTTGCACAAGGCAGCAACCAAGCACTGCAAAAGCTCAAAATCGGTGTTAAGCAGCACTGTACACTGCAAAAGCTAAAAATTGCATTTGATCTACTCCTTTGAGAAAACTGAAAAAATAGGTCCCTACCTGTGCACATAATGCTTTCTTTGATCTTGCACATGGCCAAAGCCTGGCTCTCTCTTGCCTCTTGCGGCAGAGCTAGAGATGAGGTGCCCCATGCCAAGCCTCCTCACCTGACTAGGGCAAAATAACCCATGGAGCAGGTTGTTAATTTCTCAAAGCAGGAGCTGATGGATGGAGTCCAGAGTTCTCAGGAAACCATTTGCTGCTGTCTGGGGTAGAGCCCGTTTCTCCTTTTTCAGCATCTGCTGCTGTGCTGGCCCGTGTCTTGGCTCAGCCTCTCCCTGCTGCTGTTACACCACTACTTTGGGGCTGTGTATGGTTATTTGATTTCTTTTTCTGCAGCAACCCAGCTGGAGATGTAAGATAATATCCGAAATAATTAAGCACTGCTCATAATATATCTCCTGCTCCAAGACATCTTCAAGGGGAGGTGTGCAAATGGGAGACCTGAGTGTCAGGAAGCTGACAGCCTAGGCGGACACAAGAAGAATTATAGGCATTCAACAAACATTAAAAGGACAACAACATGCTGGCTTATGGCTATTTATTTTTATGAGCAACTTTGGCAGTATTTTGTTTGAAGTTTTGATGGCCATATGTTTTCCAGGGCGGCACAGCGCTTTCCTCAGTTTGTAAACTGTGCTATAATTGAAATTGAATTTTTATGAAATCTTTGTGAAATATGATAACACATTAAAATACTCTCCTTTGGAGAGTCTCCTCATTGATTTTTGTTGCATTAAATCTGTTTGCACATCAAAGGAAAATATTGCATTCTGCCTGTCTTCATTTCAGTCACACCCTTACTTTTGTTTCCCAGAGACTACCCATTGCAAATCAAAATCCCCTCTGTTGAGAGCTCTTCCAGCACTCACACTTCTTTCAGTGAAATGATGCTTTACACTATGGTTTGTCTTCCTTCTCCCATCTGCTGAGCAAACCAGGAACTTTACGACCTTTTTTTTTCCCTTCACCTTTTTGGCAACTCAACTGTATTTATACACTCGGACCAATCCTGCCCTACTGAAAACATGGGATTTGATGGTTGATTTTGCTAGGATCAGGATCAGTCTGCGGACTTACCTGCTATGAACCAAATCTGTAGCTGGGGTACACTGTCATGGCTCAGTTCAGAGGAGCCATTCTGATTTATCTGAGCATCGGTCCCTGGAAATTTTTTTATCATGGCAGAAATAATTTTATTTTCAAGCAGCATATTTATCTTGGGCTTCTCAGGTGTTGCTGTAAAGAGCTGAGATTTCTTTAATTTTTGTGTGTGAAAATGCCATTTTGTATATATGTATGTGTGTCAAAACTATTTGGTATGCTATTGAAAAGTGTATGCAAAGAACAGAAATGGTGTGGGTGAAGGAAAAACATCAACTTACTTTTAGCCTGGTATTAAGGAAAAATTTCAGCGTGAATCCATCTTAATGACCAGACAAAAATGGAAAGTATTCTTAGGACAAATGACTAGATCTGTGGTGATAAACGTTCCCTTGCTTTACTCACAAAGCTCCTTTTCAGAGCATCAGTGCTGCGATAAGGGTGCTTGTATTATCCAGTCCAGGTTGTACGTGTGTGGAGCTAGGACAAAAGCCTATTTCGAACACAAAGGAAATGATCTATTTTGATGTTTTTCTCTGTCACTGTAGGGATAATAGCTAAATGCTATCACTAGTGCTTGATGGATTTGCCTCTGAGTTAAAGCTGATCTCTAGCCAAATCTTATTTTTGTTTATCCTCTGCTAGTTGCAAAATTATCCTGGTTTTAATTCTTCTTCTTACACTTGACCGACTTTCATTTTTCTCTGCTTTCAGAACACAAAATGTGCTGTGCTTGGTCAGACTCTGGCCTACTGCAGAGCCTCCCACCCCTTCCAGGTGTCCTCCCTGGCAGGGATCCATGGGTTGGTGGGAGGCACCCATAGCTTTCTACACTGCATAGAGCATGGGATTACATTGCCTTTATTATCTTTGTTTCCATGGTGTGGCTACAAATGTTTTTATTAATGACGAAAATTACCTAGCTGCTGTTAGAGTCCAGCAAAAGTGTAGATTATCATGGCCTTCTTGGTGGATACAATCTAAGCTGTCAGCAGGCTACTCTGTTTTCTCTTTGCTTTTCTCTGCTGCAGCTTTGTTTTGGTTAATTTTTTTACATGTAAATATCCCTATGCAACTAAGACAGAGCAGCCAGAGAAGGTGTAGCTGAGGCATAGCTATAGGATTATCTTTGACTAAGATGGAGAAACATCAGCCTGTGATGCAGTGATGATGGCTTTTAAGGATAGTATGTGAAACAAATAAAAACACAACCATGTGTGTTAGTATTTAGAGACAGCACTTGGAAGCTGAGGTCACCACTAAAATGGCTATCCAGGCACTGAGAGAGAACAGTTCCCATTTTAAAGATTAGGTATGTTTGCAATGAGAATAACCTCCCAAAATGTTAGGGGCATCTAGTGCCATAGAAGTTCCTTTAAGGAACAGAAAAGTTAACACAGACACAGGTCTACTCGATTTATTTATATCAGGAGTTAGCATTCTAGAAAAGGCTTGCATGTGCATTGTGGTGTGTCTGAGGTGAGAAGACCCAAGCTTTAGGCATGGCAAATATTGTGAATTTTGTTGCAAAGCCTGATGGAGACTGTCGTATGCAGCAGGTGACCACTTTTTGTTTCCAAAGTCTGCTGGTGCAAAGGGGACAGCTTTTCTGCATGCCTGTGGGGAGAGATGCATGGATGATTGTGTCACAAATTATAAAGTTTACTGCTTGGAAGACTGGAAATAGAAGTGGGGAATGTATTTTAAAGCTAAGCCATAGCATTCACTAAACACAAGGTGTGATACCGTGCCCCACAAGCTGCCTGAGTATGTGAAAGTTTGAGGAATTTATAGAATAATCCTCATAGGGTTATACTCTCCTATAGAGAGAAGTTTTAAATTATTTTCTGATCTGACAAAATTGGATGTTTTCCACTGCCCTGTGCACACCAGGAACCAGCTCTGCACACACTTGTCTCTGTCTCCCAAGTATCCCAAACCTGCTCTGTCTGAGAGAGGTCTGCACTTGTCTCTTCGTGCTTGTGAGTTTCCAAGAAAGAGCAGAGTGCTCAAAATTAGAAAACAAAACAAACCAAACCCAAAACAAAACAAAAAACCCCCCAAACAACCAATAAAACAAAACCCCCAAAACCTCACAAAGTATCTTTTTTAACCTGAAGTTCAAATTCACCAAGTTACCTTCTAAACAAACCAAAAAACCCTCAAAGAACTGAGACAGAAAAACAGCAAAAAAGGGTTTCTGAGCATCTCCTTCTTGCTTCCCTGCCATGCATTTGCAGGTCCATGCTGGCTTGTGGGATTTGTTTTGGTTACTTCAGAGTTTCTGAGCTGCATCAAACTGTGCAGTCCTCTCTCTTATCTGTGGGCACGTTTATTTGCTCATCTCCTCTTAGGCCAGGCTGTTGGCTTCCTGTGCTTTAATACAGCTTCTCTTCTTGAGCTACAGGCTCCTTAACTGTAATTTTTTTCTTTCCTGCCTCTCCACCACGAGGTGTGTGGGGCAGGTGGCTCAAATGTGTCAGCCCTTGTGCTGCCTTTCTGAATGTGGGTCCACTTGCTCTACTCCCTCCTTTATTGGGCTCCAAATAAAATGGAAAAGAAACAAATCAAAACTTCAGCCTATCAGAAAGACATTCAGAGAATTAAAGCTAATGAGGTGTTGTGGGCAAAAGGAAAAAGATAAAAATGAGAGAATTAAAAAAAAAAAAAGAAGGGGGAGGCATGAGAAAGTGGCAGAAAAGTACAAAGAAAATCCATAAAACAGAATAGAAAGGCAAGTTTTGAAGAAGTTGTGGTGACCCAGCTGTTGTGAGACCAGGTAGGCAGGCAGGTTGTGATGAGTGGGAAATCACAGCTTGTGTGTGCTGCAAGCAGAACTTTTAAAGAGCTTGGTGCAGTGAAAAGGCATGTGCACTTTGTATTGAAAATTAACAGTAGCACCTCATCCTGTGACAAATTATTAAATAAAACATTAAGAATTACTGGAGCTGAGTACCACTTCCTGCTTCCATATGTCAAATCCCCTCGGTGCAGGGGAGCAGGCTGCAAACACTGGGCTGTTAAATCCCAGTGCCCTCGAGGTGGAGATGCCTGCAGAGGGCAAAGATCATCTTTGCACTGACACCTTCTGTGCCAAGCAGTGGTGCAAAATCCTCTCCTCTGTCCTCCACAAATTGTGATCATTCCCTGCAGGAACAAGAACAATCTGTATTTCTGAATTGGAGAGTGTGAGGGAGCAGAGATTGAAGGCTTCGCTTTTGTACAGATTGTGTGTGTGCACACGTATATAGAGAGGTGTGTGTGCATATGCAATTATATATGCTATGTATATACATATTAAAAATTTGTACAGCTATGATCCAGTACATGGATTAACAGCATTAAATGTAAAGGCAGAACTCCCATTTTCAAAAAAATTACACCTATTTTTTTCAGGGTCAGCTCCATAGCACTCATTCCCATCCAGGATGAGATGGCAGCCCTCCAGCACACTGTCCTGGAAGCTCGGCCTGCCCAATGCTCACCTGAAAACTAGGTAAACCATCACATAAGACTTCTTTCTGGGTATTGAGCATTGACTGTATTGAATACATGAAGTATTTTGTTCATGCTAATGTGAAAAACCGCACCTGATGGTGTTCTAACACCTTATTCTGATGAATCTCAGTGAAATCAGTGGGCTTGAGACACAAATGTGTTGTACAGTGCTTCAGATACTGCAGGGGAGACTGCCATGGCATTAGAAATGTTCATTTTAAAGAAAAACAACCTGCTTATCCAATGGTTCTAGGGGTATTCCACTGCTTTTGGTGACACTTAAATTACAGCTTTAAGTCCCAGCACCCACGGGCAGGTGTTTGGGCAACTAAGGCAAGTGTTCTGGTGGGAACAGGATCCTAGCCAGTGGGTCAGTGTGAATGTAGCCTACGCTAAAGCAGGACCAGTGCTGAGGACTAGAATGAAGAGAAACCAATGTATTTCCTTCAGGAAATGTGGCATCCATTAATTATGAAGTAATGTTAGACCAAAGAGCCATGTAAAAAGATAGCAACAGCATACAATTTAGGAAATAGTATTTCACAAGTGGATTAATTAGCTAGTCACAATATGCATCATAGTAAACATATGGCTGGTTAGTTTTGGCATAATGCAAAGTAAATGCAGAACTAATATATAGTTATGCATTTCTGCCAAAACTTTTCTGTTAATTGTAGATGATGTGATATAGTTGTTAAAATGAAATCTATAGTACATCACCTGGTTTTATATTAATTTGCACAAAGTATTTATTATGTTATGCCTCTATTTATAAAGAGAACAAAAGGCAATAGCTGACCAAAATATTTGCATTTTTCTAAGGAAAGACAGAAACACTGCTCTATACTGTCAATACATTGTCAAAATTGTTTTTTAATACTTGTTCCTGGTTTGTTTCCAGGTATCTATGAAACTTTCAAATTTTTCTAGGACTATGTTCAAGATAATATTTAGCATACAGAAAAGCACTGAATATTTCATAGTATAATTAAATGTTATTAATGTAATTGTCTGTATATTTCATATTAAAAATTTACAAAGATCCTTTTCCTTTTCATTAAAATTTATATTTTCTGATGAACGTCCATAAATGTTTTGAGCTTAAACCTCAGCTGCAGGAAGCATCCAGAGTTTTCTCATGGTTTGATACTGAATCAAAGTTGCTTTACTCATATTCTTCTTTTAGCTCAGCCATAGACTCTTTGTAATTGAATTAGTAATCACATAATTAAGGTACAAAATTTACTTTAGCAATTGTGGATCTAGACTCTGGCATTGAATATTTCTAATGTTTATGATTCTATTTATTGTTTTTCTTGAGCAGACAGTTTTAAGAACTGGATAGTTAATTTCTTACATTTCTGCCCTGTGCTATGTGCAAGGCATATACAGAACTATTTACAATTTAAC
Organism: Agapornis roseicollis; assembly: GCA_002631895.1. Taxonomy (NCBI): domain Eukaryota; kingdom Metazoa; phylum Chordata; class Aves; order Psittaciformes; family Psittacidae; genus Agapornis; species Agapornis roseicollis. The sequence continues at coordinate 49,551 of NDXB01014376.1, forward strand.
TTCAAAACCAATCTCTCTACACAACCAGCAATAACCTGAGCAAATCCATATAATTCCATGTTGCTGTTCACTTGTAACACCAAAGAAGTTGTACGGGCATCTATGGATCCAGAAGAGTAGCATGTAGTTATCATGCATCACAATGCTTCATTTTCCCTGCTGGTATTTTTGAAAACTTCCTTCCCTACCTCAAGCCTCCTGCTCCAAATGTTCCTTTTGCTCCAGTCAGAATCAGTATTTCAGCGTTTCCTTTAAGTCCTCTATGGGTACAGAGACTGCATACTCACTGTTCCTTGTCTTAAAAAATTTTGTATTGTTGGATGGAAAACACACACCACGATTCCCTTTAAGCAACTTGAAGAGAACAAAGAATCACGGGATAGTTTGGGTTGGAAAGGACCTTAAAGATCATTATTCTGCAACCCCCATCCCACAGGCAGAGACACCTTCTACTTGAGCAGGCTGCTCAAAGCCCTGTCCAACCTGGCCTTGAACACTTCCAGGGGTGGGGCAGACAGATTCTCTGGGCAACCTATGGCAGGGCCTCATCACCCTCACAGGAAGGAATTTCTTCTTAATATCTAATCTAAATCTACCCTCTTTCAGTTTAAAGCCATCACCTCTTGTCCTATCCCTAATACCTGAAACATACATCTTTAGATTTCCTTCTAGCTTCTTTGGAGCCTTGAATATCCATAAGTTTATCTACTTATCTACTCCATTTGAAAATTCTTGTCCTGTAGTACCAGTAAAGCTATAATGTGGAGACCACTCCTGCAAAGCAATTAAGTTCTTGTCTGAGTTCAGTAGGGATGCATTTTAAACACTGCAATGGGCAAACCTTTGTTCTTATAAAAAACCCAACAAACCCCCAAAACAGAGGAGAGAAGAAACTTTTTTGTGTGTTGTACTTACAGCCTTGGAAGCTGGACAACCCTATTTCTTTGCTTCATGGGAAGGAGGAGTTGAGGAGAGGGGTGGCTTGCTGGCCTGACTATGTGATGGATCAGGAGAGTAAATTATAGAAGTTACTTACAGCAGATGTTCATGCAACATGTGCTGCCAGGATTAGTGTTCGGCTATAGCTTTCCATTGCCAGTACATTACATGACAGCAGAAAGAAGCTGTTGAGTCTGGCTTGATCACAGTGTTCAGCCGTTCCAAGCCAAATCTAGGCACCTTCATTCAGGTGATATTTAAAATGTAATAAAATGAAGTATCTTTGTCCACTCCAGTGGTTGTCTGTATGCTTGTCTTTGGTTTATTGTTTTTTTTCTGGAACTACTGACCACTGTGTTCCTAAGAAAAAGTTTCCGTAATATAGTGGATTTTATAGCAAATCCATAATAAACAAACTACTATTCCAATGGGTACTGCAAGTGGCATTTGCTCCAAAGGCCGAAGCTTCATTTCCTAAACAACAGAAAAGAGCATATACTTCAAAAGAGTGATGTGTGCAGGGTAGAAAACATAATGTAGTATCCTCTCCTGCAAGCTGGATTGACTCTGCTATGAGATGGCATCCCCAAGATTGCTTGTTGTGCTTAAAAAACTAGCGAAGCATGAGTGTAGCTTGAGGGAAATGCTGATGCAAAGGATACTCCAGGAGAAAAATGATGGGTAGAAAATGTAATTTATCTTGATCTTCTATCCTAATAGTTGCAATGCAAAAAAACCCCAAACCCTGACAATACCTCCCCCACCTGAAAAGCCTCAAGAAAACAACCACCAAAATAAAACAGAACAAAAGTAAAAGCATAAGGTAAAAAGGAAAGACCTACTAGATGGCAGTAAGCGGCTCCTTGTGTTTTTAATACTAACAACAGGAAAAAAAACAAAAAAACAAAACAAAACAAGACAAAACAAAACAAAACAAAAAAAAATTAAAATTTCAGGAGCATTTTTTATATTGCGCTATAAAAGTTACTTATATTTTATTGCAATAACCTTATGAAAAATTCTCATGTGTGGTCTTGATGGAAACCAGTTTTTTTGGTTTGGTTTCCCCCTCATTTCCCAAATTTTAATTTGCAAATAATGCACTTTGGAGTCAAAAGAGTCCATAACATGATCTGTCTATAAAAGAATTCAGTGTTTTCTGGAAGATGGGTGGTAAAGTGAGATTTACAAAAAAATACTGTATATCAATACTCGGTGAAATCCAGTGAATGAACAAGCTATGCCAAAGGTAAAAAATGCTTATTCACTATTAAGTCCTGAAGTCTTTTCACTCATAAAGGCGAGAAGATGATATGTTTATTCTTTTCAATGCTTATAGCTCTCTGCATTCAGCAACACATACTACCGTAATTAATTTTTATATAAAATGCAATGTAAGCATGCTCTTGCAAGCATATTTAAGCACATGTGTTGAGATCTGCTTCATATTTCTTGGCTGGATAACAACAGAAATATATTGCAAACATTTGATTTACACCTGTATAAGATCTGTCTAGGGTCGAGTGAATCACATAACAGCACCTTCCATTTCAGCACCTGATCCACTCCTTTCCTTATCCCTATCTCTTGTTTGCTTTTCAGATTACACCAGCAATGAGCAATTTTGCAGCCCCAATTGGAAAATCTACTGACAGTAAATTTGTTAAACTTTGTGGTAAGAGGGGAAATAAAAGCACTCTTAGCAAGCTTTCTGAATTTGACAGTGCTGGTATGTAAACACGTGCTCTGCTGCATAGCTTTGTTTCATCTTTACATCCAAAGTGCTTTATAGGAGATCATGTCATTTCCTGTTGATACCTATCTAGGTATCTAACAGTAATAATGCAGTTCACAGAAAAGAAAAAAAAAAACATTTTTCTGAAAGTGATGAGGGGTTTATATTCTGCCTACTCACTGGGAATTGCTTGTGATAGTTATAAGTACAAAAGCTTTATTTCAGAGCTCTCGGATTAGCCAATGTGCCTGAGAAATGGGCAAAGTTGGGAGGAGCTGAGTGTTGCCATGGCATGATCATGGCACTCCCACTATCTGCTATAGCTCATATTACTATAATGCTATTATAATATTAAAGATGGTGATATTATGAGCAAGCCTCTTTTTTGGAAAGTGGTTTTATTTTGGTGCTTCAGTATTGCAGTAGTGCTAATATAAATGTAAAAATTAGGTGGGCTTAGCATCTGTTTTTCCAAGATTACTAGCATATGATTTAGGAACAGAATGATTAAGGTTTGAGATGAAAAATTCAGTTAAAATACAGACACACAAAATCTCTCCTTCAAACATCATGCCTTACACTGAAGTGCTGGTGACTTGTGGGAAGAGCATCTGAGATCCAGGACCACATATCACAGAAATCTTCCCTTCCAGTTGCTGCTGTTGCCAAAATAACTTCTCTAAAGAGTTAAGAACTCAATGTAGTATCATTGTAATGGAAGTAACAAATGTAAGTAACACAGCTGTTGATATGATTAATAAGGATATTGTGACTTTTGGCAAACCTAAAACAAGATATCAATGAGCCCAACTGATGTTAGAAACTAAATATAGTTCACATTAAATTTTAAAGCTTTGAATTACATGAAGAACTTCACAAGTTCTGGTTCAATCGACAGTAATTGGAATTTGCCTTCAGCTACTGCATCTCTGTGTTATTTTTCTGTGTTGGTGTGGGAGATAACAAATGTGTGAATGACATTTCAGTCTGGTAATTGGGCCATTTATAGTTCCTTGTTAGTTTGTGTTGGATAAGGGCTGTGGTGCTGATTTTACATAAGGATCAAGCACCTCATTAAAACACCAGTGCTGAAAGCATGTCTGTGATACCTGACTGCAAGACAAGTGTTGCCACATAATACATGAAAAATAAGTGACTTGTGCTTGCCATTTTCATTAAAAGATGGCATTTTTGACAACTAAGGCAATACCTTGGTCTTTTTTATACTGACCTCTTCTTTATGGAAAGCTTTGCTTGTTCAAGTGGGATTATCCTCTCTTTGTCCTTGCTTTGGTTTTGCAGGAGCTGAGCCAGGGTGACTGGCTGCCCAGCTCACAGCCCCATGCCAATCCTGCTTCTTGCTCTTTGCTGTGAACATAGCTGGTGCAAGGGACCTGGAGATGTCAGTGACTCCTCTATGAAAAACCATGACTGCTTCTTCACTCAGCCTAGGTCTACACATTGACATAGAGATTGCACAGTGCATTGTCTTTGGTTTTGTTGTTTGTTTTTGTTGTTGTTGTTGTTGTTTTCTGGTTTTTGTTGTTGTTGTTGTTGTTATCTTCTCCTGTGTCTGGGTTTATTTCTCTTTATGTGTCACCTGCCTCCACACGTAGGTAAGTGAGGACACAAAACTTCATTCCTGGTTTCCTCCTTATCTTTTTCGGACAATTTTCACCCTAAATGCTGTGGAGAAGCTCCGGGTGTTGCTTTATAGTCAGATTTTTATTGTCTGTCTGTGGCCGTGCCAGAGATGGCGAGGATTATAGGATTCCCTCACGCAGCTGGTGTGAATTGTAACGTGTAGGAAGAAGACCAATTGCAGAGTTAGAAAATACAAAGCTAAACAAAAAAACAACACTTATTTTCAGACATAAAAATTTCACCATGGGCACAGAGTCATCATTCTTCCAGATATGTCAACTGGTTTAATAAAAGGTATTATCTCTCCCCTGAAAAACCTTGTCTCTCTTATGCTGTGCGACCATCACAGCTATTACAATGCTACTATCATAGTCTTAGCAGGAAAATGTTAGCAGTATCTATTCAGCTGCAAGCCATTCCCTGATACCATCAGGGAATAAGTTTATTTTCACTTGGATATAGAAAAGCAAGATGCTCAAGTTATAAATACAATTTTTGCAGAAAAATCTATTTCCCTACAACTATCCATTGAAGGTTTATAGCACGGTTATATGTTTGGGTTTGGCTGCACTGTTTCACTGCATTGGCTGCTGGAAATTTTCAGTAGTAAAATGGCAGGAATTCAGTTAGCATGTGGAAGAAAAAGTCTGTCTAGACTTGCTGAGATTGTCACTTAGGAAAAAAGCTATGAGAAATACAGGTTGCATTTCAGACTACACTAGCAGTGACTTGGAACTCTTCTTATTAAATTCATTGTGTTCACAGTGCTCAAAAGTGAGTGTAAAATGTGCCTGACTTCTCTAACGGGTTTTGGAATCAGAAAAATGTGTAAATGCCTGTAGATCTTTCCAATGATGTTGTCATCATCCATCTGATTACATTTCTGCCTTAAACTAGAAGATTCCTTCATGATGACTAGAATGCTTAAAGGGGAGGGTTCTATTGCTTCTTTTATTGATTATGATAAGGGGACTGGAGCATCTCCCATACGAAGACAGGCTGAGAGAGTTGGGGCTGTTCAGCCTGGGGAAGAGAAGACTGCGTGGAGACCTCATATCAGCCTTTCAGTATCTGAAAGGGGCCTATAGGGATGCTGGGGAGGGGCTCTTCATTAGGGACTGTAGTGACAGGATAAGGGGTAACGGGTTCAAACTTCAACAGGAGAAGTTTAGATTGGATATAAGGAAGAAATTCTTTCCTGCTAGGGTGGTGAGGCACTGGAATGGATTGCCCAGGGAGGTTGTGAGTGTTCCATCCCTGGCAGTGTTCAAGGCCAGGCTGGACAGAGCCTTGTGTGGCATGGTTTAGTGTGAGGTGTCCCTGCTTATGGCAGGGGTGTTGGAACTAGACGATCTTAAGTTCCCTTCCAACCCTAACTATTCTATGATTCTATGATTGTATGATTAATGAAATTACAGTGCTCTCAGTCTGTTAAAGCTGCAGTCCTAAAATAAGGCTTGGCAGTGATAACGTTCTCTTGAATCATTACTATATTAAGAAAGAAAGCTTTTCTGGAATATTCTAAAATTTGTGAAAATTTTACAATAATTGTTACTTGGTTTGCTGGGAATCTGGGGAAGTATTTGAAGTTTCTTAGGAGAATCAAGCATGTTCATGTTTCTTGAATTTCCAGGCAGGCTTTTCCAGGGTCAGGAGGAGTAACTGAAAAATCACAACAGATAATGATAAAAAGTGTGACTACACTGGAAACTCTTAACAAAAGGACCCTATAGAAAACCATAGTCTCTTAGTATCTAAGAAAGCAGAGAGTAAGTGATTGATTATAAAGAAATCATACATGTGTTTTTACTGGTTTTCAAAGCATAATGATGTGCTGAATGGAAAATAAACTTTGCACATTTGAAACTTGAAAGCATCAAGAAGAAATACATGCCCAGGTTGTGAAAACACAGGTGGACACAGCCCCTACAGCTTTCCTTTCATATGTCCTCAGAGCTGAAGAACACCCTCTGCACAGCTGTACCAAGGTATATTGTATGCAACTGGTGCCTTGATCTCTGTGCATTTTTGAGTGTGTAACTAATGTTTGTGAGCAGATTGTTTGCACTGAGTTTCACCACTGTTACATTCCAAGCAACATCTTGTACCCTGGACCAAGAAAAGACCCTAACTTGCACCAAGCTCGGTGTCCAGCCGAATCTGTGAGTTCATCCAATGGACATGCAAAAAAGATGTGCTCCACATAACCTTTTCTGTAGCTACAGGGCATGTTCCCAGCTAAGCCAAATTCCCTCATGCAGGTAAACACTGAAAAGCCTGAGATGTTTCCAGTGGTTTCTATATGAATTATGATATACTCATAGCCTATTCATTACTTCGGTCAACTCACAAGAATGGTCATGTCACTTCATGCACAAGTAGTGTGGTAGATTTCATCCTAATGCTCGCTTTATCTGAAGTTCAGGAATGTGCCTTGGTCACTTGCATTTCTTTGATCCACCTTAGCATAATCCATCTAGTCATATCTTTATTTCAATAGGGAAGAAAAAAGAAGCAAAGCAGACATTGCATCAGTTACCACCTCTTTTGTAAGAATCTTAGTGCACAGATTTTGATAAAGTTTGCAAATTTCCTAGTGGATCTGTGCTTGACTAGGCATATGTCTTTGGAGGCACAAGGCCAAAATGGCTTATGCTGCAGAGTGTCTTGCCCTGCTGTTACAGAGAAAACTGAAGTTGGTTATAAAGGTATAGAATCATTTCATGTAAAGATGCAGGAACTATTATTGATATAGTAAACCATTTTAAGTAAAAAGTTTAGAATTGGTAGAAGTTAAACAATCATCTAATTATTATGGAATCAAAGAAAATAATTAAAACAATTATTCAGGAGTTCTTGGAGTCAGTGTTTTAGAACAGCCAAATAGGTTGAAATTTGAAATTTTCAATTGCAAATAGCAAAACATTGTTTCTTAACATTTATCAAGATTAGCTGTCAGTTTCTTTCTGGTTGTGTAATCCTACCTCAAGAGGACAGGAGAAGTGTATTGTAGATAAGCTGATGATATTTTATCTTACATCATTCTCTAATAATTCCATAAAAGCATTACAAGACACATTAGCATGTAACTGTTTGGCAGAGCTTGGGTCCACTCAACCTCTTCCAAACCAGTAAAAAAAAAAGCAGCTGAAACAGCAGGAAAGTTTGGGCAAGGCTGTGTCCTGGTATCTCTGCTGCTCAGGAGGCAGGGCTGGGAGCGATCAGCCATTCTCCTCCCTTACCCACAGGGACTTGCGCTCACCTGGCATTGCCACATATCACACAGCATGAGACACTACCTCTGCCAGGCACTAGCTGATAAAAATCCTCCTTCCTTTCATTTTTGTCATTTACTCAGTGTTTCCATAGAATTACCATGCCAGCAGGATCAGGTCATGACTAATTTATATGCTACAACATGTGCAGCTGGCTTGTAATTTTTACCGAGCTTGATGTCCTTTGTTTTGGCAGAAAGTATTGAATATTGTAGAAGTTTCCATTTTATTTTTTCATACAACACATTTCTTGAGCTACACCATTAAGTGTCTGAGGGTTTGAAAAGGAGCAAAAATGCTATTTCTGGTCAGTTCATTCTTATTTGAACAAAGAAAGACTTCCAGCTTTAAACATGTCTTCTTAAATTCAGTTCTCACAAAGGCTGTGAATGGAGGGATCACCAAAGCAGGTATTGTCTCTTTTTATGTATCTTTGTAGGGATATTTCTTTCTAGTTTTGGCAAGGAAATTGCTTTAAAATTTCCAGATAATGACTGTTAAAGAATGTTAATGGGTTTTACCTTTTTGACTCCGCAGTCAGCTGAAGGAAGAACAAAAATGACACAAAAAATAAAACTTTCAGAGATACCATTTTTTAAAGTTTTCTAATTTTGACTGCAGCAAAACACAAAATGTCTGAAAATAGATTTGTCAGAAGAACAATTCATTTTGGGGCTGATAAGAAATATATGTAATTTTTCACCTTTAAGCAGGTAGATGGATTTGCAGTGAGAAACTTGTTCTACAAAACACTTCTCAGTAGTAAATGTTGTAAACATATGAGGGATAAAGACTTTATAATTCTTATAAAAAAGGATTAGTTTTATTTCTAATTGTTCAAACTCACAGAGAGTTCTTCTAGAAATGAGATCTTTTCCTGCCAGTGGAGATGAGGAAAGAGCCATGGACGCGCGAGTTGGAGCAGGAAGGGAATCAAGGTCCATGCCACAGGCTGCTTGGTGGCCATGTCATGGGGGTTGAGAAGACACAGAGATAAGACCAGAGTAGCTGAGGAACTGCAAGATGACATCTGCTTTGTATGGCATAGATAATACTCCTAGTGTCAGATTATGTCATGATGCACACTGGAATAATGAAGTATGTTAATCAGAGAATCACCTCACTATGCAGCTTTACACCTGCTCTTCTCTGAGACAGCAACATCATCATCAGCGTACTTGGCCAGGGGTGGAATCTCAGCACATCTCACATGGTGCTAGTTAGACTTTACCCTCAACAAGATCTTAAGCAGCTTTTGCTTGGGATTTTTGAAGGGTTTTGTAGATTGTTTTGGTTTTGGTGTTCAGTTTTTTGGGGTTTTTTTTGGGGGGTTGAGAATTTTTTGCAAACCATCTCTTAAAGCTTTCATCATTCTCACCCAGAAGACCAAGTCTGTCAAGTGAAGAATGATTTTATAGAACCATTTTACATCCAAACCCAAAGGAAAGGCCATGAACCTCCTTCATACAGCAGGCAGAAATAAAAGCAAAACAGAGTCCCCAAAGCCAAAACTAATTATTTTTCTCTCTTTTATTTTCAGACAGAGAACTCTACCAGTGTGTCTCCTGCTGGATCTCACAGACAGCATCATTTTCTCCCACCTCTTCCACCTGAAAACCACCTGCTGAATTTCTGATTATGCCCATGCTGTATTAGAAGTCCAAGACCAACACAAGGTAACTGTCCAGGCCAGGCTTTGGTCTTTTCCCATCTTTCTTGTTCCCTCCCATCCCTCTTGTCATCACTAATGCTGGATGGCTCTAATCACACTCTGATCTCCTCCTGTTTCTTTCTCTCCCAGGCATCTGCACTTCTGTTGGCCCTCCAGGGTAAAGAGGAGAGAAAACAGAAATAAATGTAGGTGCTTAAAGCACATCTCACAATACAAGGACATAGGTAAAGATCCTATCCCCTCCCTTTATTTTTACAGCTCTCATCTTTAAAGGTAACCTTGAGCTTCTTCTGGATAATTGTGAGCCTTTCCAGAAAGCAGAGTAGAGTTTTGCGTACAAACTATTAAAAAGTTATGGTTTTGCTGTATTTGCACCGTCTTCTTTGACTTGGAGTTCATTAAGTTGCTATCAAATGTAGTACTCTAAGAGTGTAACGTTGCAAGATTTGTTTTGCACATGTAATGCATATAATGGTTCTTTTAATGGAATTTTTATAAAGATATGTACAGTTAAATATGCTTATAGATAATCACAGTCTCCTTGTGTTAAAGATTGCTATCATTTAATTTAAGTACATAGGGTTCTTTCTCTAAAGCAAACCAAGATTTTATAAATGATAAAAGGGATATATACACCCGTGCATTCCCTATATTTTATGATATCTTTCAGTAATATTTTTAGAACTGAAGTAGTTACTGCAATCAAATGTAAAAAAAGTACTGTGGATGTATTCTAAGGCATTCAGACTGCGATTTAATAAGTACAAAAATATTCAGGTTGCCAACTCTACAAACTATAGTTCCCTGAAAACCAAGTCCTTCAGGTTCCCTTGAAAATTTTTTAAAACTCAGAATGAGCTTTTGTCAGAGAGAAGTTAATGTTTCATCTTTTCTAGGTTATTAAGCTTTAGTCTTACACTACCAGTGAGAACAGCAATAGGTACACAGAGAGGGCAATTGACTGTCTCAAAAGGTTAACAGTCTTCTTTTTGGCTGAAAATGAGCACAATTACTCATAAAAAGCAAATTACTAAACCCCTCATCTAAGGATTTTTCACATGCAATGGGAATGGACACTGTTCAGCTGAGGAAGGGTGGAATTTATAGAAAGAATACCTCAAGAAAGGAAAGATTAAAGTGATTCTCGGTGGTGTTCTGCAACAATGGTAGATTATTTTGGATTTGGAGGAGAATACACTGTTTAATGTCCTTTATGAAGCTGGTTGCCTTGAAGTTATATTAATGTGTTTAGCTGCATGGCAGAAGGTAGGGGAATGAGAGAAGGAAAAGGACACAGGTCATTGTGTGGGTCAGTTCATCATTCAGGATCATGAGATAAGATTATTTACCAAATTGAACAAAGCATTAGATATTGTTCTTTTCAGGCCAACCTTGTCCCTGTTAAAAGCGTTGAAAGATTTGTTGTATATTCCCATGAAAGGAATATCAGGATATAACTGCATGGGACTGTGTTGAAGTAAGAGACGCAGAAACTGCCAACTACCTCCTGTGAGCTGCAGCCATGCTCCTGTATGGCCAGAAGCCTTGGAGCACTGAGTGGTTTTATGCTGGAAAAACAAACAAATAAAACACAAAAACCCTACCAAACAAACAAAACCCAAACCAAACCAAAAAACCCTCACAACAACCACCCAAAAAAAGCCCATAAACAAACTGAAACCTACTAGCGCACTCTGGACTGGCTGCATGACAGTGGACACCTGGTGAGCAATCCAGAGGCCTTGGTACTGGAGGATGGTGTCTCTGCAAGGCTTACATGAGAACAGTCGAGATAAACTGAAGGCCATGGATGAGGAAATGTATAAACACCAGCTGCAATGTTGCTGGAGTAAGCAGAAAAGAAAAAGAACTGAGAAGCGATAATTCACATTAGCCTGACTATTCTGAAGGTCGAGTTCCCAGGACGATGTTATCCAATCATAGCATTGTTAAGGTTTAAGGTGCCCAATCAGCAATTGCCAAATCACTGTAGCTGTACTAAGAATCTCTATATAAGGTTGACACTTTGTCTAATAAAATGGCATTTGCTTGATCACATTGATCGTCTCAGCATTGTCCATAGGAATAATGGAGCTCCCGCAGCGCACTGCTAAGATTTTGATTTGTTTTCCTTTTTCTTTCTTTCATTTCTTTGCTTCTTGTTAAAGATCCTCCTGTCCTCCTGTAACAGGCACACCTGACCCCACCTGAACACAAGTGATGATAATTTCAGAACTGGGTGAGTTTTCTGGGGTGATCCAGCAATGAGAGGATAAGAAAGAAAGTCTGAGTAGCACAAAACAGTAACAAGATGGAACACAACATAATTTGGACAATCAAAATTGTTTAATTCAATCTAATGTGGTAAGTCTTCTAGCATTTTCAAGTTATGTTATTTTACTTTTTTGGTTACATTTTTAGATTGGAAAGAAAAACAGGGTCTTGTCCAAAAGAAATCTCTTTTCGAAGTATTGAAATCAAATATTTCCAAAATACTCCACTGGGTTAAAAAAAAAAAAAAATAAATAAAATCCCAGCTAATCAAATCTGAGTGAAAATTTGAGGGCACTTCTGCCCCAAACTCTATGACTCTGAGAAAACAATTCAGGTAGCACTTCTGTCTTTTTGCCAGACAAAGGTAGAAGATGAGTCAAAACTATTCATAAGGCATTATAGTTGCTGGCCCTACTCAGTAGCAATGTTTTCTGGGTATGCAGCTCAACACTCTCTTATGTGATCTGTAGATGTAGAAAAGTTGAGCACTTGCAGACACACCTGGTGGCAATGGGAGGGGCTGTCCTGAACCCAGGACAGGGGTGCACTACACGTATGTAATATCACATAATGCTGAGCACTCTAAAAATTCAGATCCCAAGAGGTCCCAGACTAGGCATCCAAAATTAGCAAACTGTTCTGACCTTCATCTGTTTGTACTTTGGTTTCCTACAATAAAATTAACATTGTAAACTCATTCAACATGAGCTGGCAGTATGTACTCACAACCCAGAAAGCCAACTGTATACTGGATTGCATCAAAAGAAGTGGGATGCAGCAGGTCTAAGGAGGTGATCCTGCCCTTCTACTCTGCTCCTATGAGACCTCACTTGCAGTTCTGGTGTCCTCAACATAAAAAGGACATGGAACTGTTGGAACAAGTACAGAAGAGGGCCACGAGGATGATCAGGGGACTTGAGCACCTCCCGTATGAAGACAGGCTGAGAAAGACTGCATGGAGACCTCATAGCAGCCTTCCACTATGTGAAGGGGGCCTTATAGGGATGCTGGGGAGGGACTCTTCATTAGGGACTGTAGTGACAGGACAAGGGGTAATGGGTTCAAACTTAAACAGGAGAGGTTTAGATTGGATATAAGGAAGAAATTCTTTCCTGTGAGGGTGGTGAGGCACTGGAATGGGTTGTCCAGGGAGGAAGTTTTGAGTGCTCCATCCCTGGCAGTGTGCAAGGCCAGGTTGGACAGGGCCTTGAGCAACCTGGTCTAGTGGAAGATGTCTCTGCTCATGGCAGGCGGTTGGAATTAGATGATCCCAAAGTCCTTTCCAACCCTAACCATTCTATGATTCCGTGATTGTAATGTGGATGGGAAGACCAAGTGGTAGCTCCAGAGAAAACTTGGGAAAAAACGAATGTGGTTTGATACTCAGTGAGGGGTTTAATAGATCTGTCCTCTGCACGATGCTTAAACAGTGCTTAGAAATATGTTACATCTTCACGATTAACAGTGAGGTTGAAATAACATATTGACTAGTTGTACTCATTAAAGGAGTCCTGGTTGATCCATGCACCAAATGAGTCAAAGGTTCCATGGAAATAATAGGATGTCACAGTGTAATTACAGATTACATCACTGTAGTGCATGAAAGAACAAAAATTTAGGTTGCCCAGACAACCTGGGTTATGAATACTTGACTTTGCAATATTAATGACAAATGTTAATAAATTATTAACATATATATTTTGTGTATGGCGGGTATGAAATGTAGCAGAAAGTTTTTCTAACCTTTTTGTCAGGTGCAGTTTGTTGAGACACAGACTGCTTAATAATTGAGATGCATGAAAGTAGCATTCACCCAGACTTTCTCGGACCCTAAAATACTTCAAACTTTTGAAGATTTTTCTCCAACCACAGAAAACAAGCTGAGCAGTTTAAACCAAAGGAACCTTTGCCAGGGGAAAGAAAATCCAGTGAAATGGTAAGTTTGGAAAAAAAAAAAACCCCGAATAAGAAATTGGTAGCAGATAAACCTAACTGCCCACAGGGGCTTGGGTACCAATCCTGAATGCTGTGCTCCTCCTCATCAGTGGCTGTGAAAGCAGCCTCTTTATAATTTTACACACCTGATCCCCTTGGTCTTGTGCTGAAGAAAATTGCTGGTAATGGGTTATAGAATGTCAAGAAAATCAAATGTTAATATCATTAAAAAATAAAAGATCATCTCAGGATATTGAAGGGCAATAAGGTATGTGGCTTCATGTCATGAAAGCATGCTACCATTTTGTGTGTTGTTGTCCAGAAATGCATTTTGCAGGGCTAGGCCAGGCTGAAAAGTAAGCAGAGAAGTTTCCTCAAACTCCTCATAAATGCAAGTACAATAGTGACACAGATCACATGATAACTGCATTGCTTAGAAAGCTAAATGCACTGCCAGAGAGGATGCTTTGTAACAGCAGCGGGTAACATCAACTCAGGAAATCCTCTGTGTAGCAGGCTACTGTGCTCCAAGAGGTAGGAACTTGCTCATCCAGGTGTCTGGAATGAAACTAAAAGGGTTGAAGATCAGTTTTCATACTGAAAACTGTGTTTTCCAGTGAGCAGTAAATAGAATCATAGAAGAGTTAGGGTTGGAAAGGACCTTAAGATCATCTAGTTCCAACCCCCCTGCCATAAGCAGGGACACCTAAAACTAAACCATGCCACACAAGGCTTCATCCAGCCTGGCCTTGAACACTGCCAGGGATGGAGCACTCACAACTTCCTCCCTGGACAACCCATTCCAGTGCCTCACCACCCTAACAGGAAAGAATTTCTTCCTTATATCCAATCTAAACCTTCTCTAAGCCTTCTCTTCCCCAGGCTGAACAGCCCCAACTCTCTCAGCCTGTCTTCGTATGGGAGATGACATAAATTGCTGAAGTTAAACACATTCTGGTACTCTACTGGAAGGAGATAAAGTTAGCTGAATTTTGTTCGTAATAAAAATGCTTCAAAGGTTGCACTGAGCNAACAGGAAAGCTTCCTTATATCCAATCTAAACCTTCTCTAAGCCTTCTCTTCCCCAGGCTGAACAGCCCCAACTCTCTCAGCCTGTCTTCGTATGGGAGATGACATAAATTGCTGAAGTTAAACACATTCTGGTACTCTACTGGAAGGAGATAAAGTTAGCTGAATTTTGTTCGTAATAAAAATGCTTCAAAGGTTGCACTGAGCATAGGCACTTAGTTTTCAAACAGAAGTCTGAATTTCTAGTGCTGTTTTCTTAAGAAGTGATTGACTGCTGGTACAATATCCATAGATTTTTTTATTAATTTGATTGATTTCACTTATTTAGGCATAGACCATTGCAGTTAGCTGTGGTATGCACCTGTCAGCTTTAGTTGCCTTCCTCTGAGACACATGCAGCCTGTTCTGTTCTGTTCCACCAGAGCCAGTGGGGAATATCATCTGGATGAACAAGAGTTGCAGCTGATTTGGAACTATGATTTTATATCTTCTGGCTTTTAATAACAATCCTTAACTGACCCATTTCATACAAAATGCAGGCTTTTTCCTGAAGCTCTTCAGAGCATATGTCTTGTTGTTTCCTAAACTCACTAACAGCTCCATCTGTTTCACAATCATCATTTTCAAACATCATATGATTATTAAGGAATAGTAAAAGGTCATTTGGGCCTTGCAGCTTTGTTCTCTCTATCTGTGAGTTTTGTACCCAGCCATTTTACATTTTGTCTCTTAGGCAATATATTTTAATCAGTCTCTAATGCAGAACTTCATTATCTGAATCTGGAAATCCAAGCTCCTAAGCATCCTTTTCCTCCTCTTCTTCAGAGAGCCTCAAAAATACAGAAAAGTACATAATTTTCTTAATCGCAGTTTGTTTTCTTTCAGCCATAACTGAACTTCAGTAATGTGTTTAGAAGCAAGTATTTTTATAGTTTATGTGACCGGCATTAAGTATTGCTAGGTGATTGCTGCCTGCTCAGCACTGCACCCTGGGGTTTTTGCTAGTGGGACATGACTGCTTTCTCCTCCCAGGGGTTCTGTAGAGGCCAGGGTCAGAGCTACTCCCTGACAGGCTTCTGTGTACAGGGAGATTTCAGAATGTAAAATATAAACCTTACTTTCCCAGACTAGGCTATAAAGCCATCCAGTTCAGTGTTTCATCTCAGGCAGTGATTATTAGCAAATGCTAAGGAATAAGAGTACACCTGCAGTTTAGCACTTCTGCTCTCACCCTCGTAGCTTAGTGGGGTTTGAAATGATGGTTTATCAGCTTCTTCTGTAGGTTAATACCAGAAGTGCCTTTCTTCCCTGTATTAGTTTAATTACTTTTGAACCTTTTTATGATTTTAGCATCTGTAGCACCCTATAATAATGTTCCACAGCTTAATTGTAAACGTGTAAAAAAAAAAAGCTGACCTTTGCCTGTTCTTAAATTACATAAATTAATTTAGTGCACCATACCAAACTATTCTGTGTTAGGAAATAGCAAATAATTGCTCCCTATTAACTTTTCCTATGTTGTTCATAACTTTCCCCTGTGACATTCCACCTCAGCCACTTCTTTACCAAACAGATTACATACAAATTTATTTAATCTCTCCCCACATGGAGGCTGTTCCCTATACCTAACAGTCTTTAGCTTTCTTCTATATGCTTTTCCTAGCACTATCACATATCTCACATTAAATAACTACCTACTTGGTTTCTAGTTTGAGCTGTATTAGTTGAATTGTATAAAGTCAACTCTATGTAATACATGTAAGAAAAACTGTTCTAAAATCAGGCTTTGATGTTACTTCAGATATAACTTTAGACTAGAGATCAAACTAACGCACTAAATAGGGACCCAGTGTGAATACATGCATTTCCATGGAGCAGTACTCAGGGTTCTTTTACAGAAGAGTTCCACAATTCCTGTTTCAAGTAAGTCTGAGACATGCAAGGTATGAGAGCAGGACCCTTGAATTCTGTATTTGTTCCTTTTATATGAAAAGATCCAATCCTTTCCCTTGTTCACTGCTTGCTATTATGGATTGGGCAACATGCCTTGCTGTTGCAAGAGCACCTAACCCCGTATCTATGTAACTAGGAGCAAGTTACAGGATTGTCCATGAAGTGGGAAAGGGGAGTGCCTCCTAAATTGCTTTTACAGGTACTAATTTTCAAAGAAGGCTTCTGAGGAATTGTACAAATTACATTTGAAATATTTACTTACACTTTAAGATTGTTGATTATCTGATTTTATAAACCAGTCATCCCCTGGCACCCAGATTTTAATTTAAAGTAGGTTATATCTCTTATGCAGCCCACTGAGAAGATGGTTTCAGGGTGTTCCTCTGGCACATATGTAAGCCCAGTGGAGCAACACCATGACAAATGCTGCTCACAGGTATGAATGCAGTGCTTGCAGACTGAACTCAAAATATTGGTGGGTTTTGTTGTGAGTGGTGTTAAAGGCTCAGCCCCATGCACACTTGAAGGGGCCCAGGGCACAAGATGTATTGTGGGATGTTGAGGGATAGAACCAAAGGTGTGGAAAGTCATGTCAGGGCTGGCTCTGGAGACCAGCAGATTTGTGAGATGGCTACTGAAGAGACAGGGATTCACACTGGCCACAGGGAAGATCACAAGGTCTGGAGGCTGACTGAAGACCTGTTTGTATGCATATGTGTGTGTGTGTCTAAGTGCAAGGGTAGCATGAGATAGGGCCATCTGGAGCTAGCTACTGGGTAGACTATGCGTCTAAGTCCAGCTGGTGGAGGAATCCACACTGCTTGTGTGTATATACTTCTCACAAATGGGCCATCATCCAGATCAGCCAGAGAGGTAAATGGGACGACGCCATTAGTATCACCTGAGTTAACAGAAATGTTACTGTGCTCACCTGTATATGTGTGTTTGTGGTGTGCTTGTTGAGAATACATGCTCAGCCTCACTGCCAGCTGGAATTCAGCTCATGGAGTTGCAGCAGCCTCACCTCCACTGGGCTACTGCATTGGGCAAGTTGAAGATTTTTAAAGGTGAATTAGGAAAAATGGCTTGTAAACAGAAAATTGCTAATTGGTCCAATGAGTATTCCTTTCTTCTGTGTGTGCTTATTCTGCTTTTAGCTGTTGGAATTTTCTTGGTTAAATCAAAGCATCTAGCTAATGTAGGGGTTTTTGAGTGCTGATGGCTCAGGCTTAAGGTTTATGATGCATTTATCATCAGATCAAAGAAAATTCAGTCATTTAATGAAGATGCTTTTGAAGTTAGGTCAGGTCTACTGAATTCATAAAGCTTTGATGGAATTGTCTCTGATGTATCAGTTGGACCAGATACCAAAAATATTTTTAAAATGCAAGCATGGAGTTTTTCTTTAGCTTTGTTTCTTATAATCTGCAGCTGTATTTTTAAATATACAAATCAATATCTCCCCTAACCTCTCTCTGCATGTTCCCAGCTAACCTGCTTTAGGGGAATGATCAGGCTTTGTGTGATTCTGTCAGAGATTACAGACTGCAAGTTACCTTTTATTTTTACCAAATAAGAAGCCTACAACTGAGTGGTAATTGCCACACTATCTCTACAGTTATGCTGCCTTGAAGGTGGTTAAATAATAAGCTGCATTTTCTTGTGAATAATAACATACTATAAAATATTTGCTCTTCACCTTAAGATCCATTTCATGGGAATTACTAGCCAAAGTCAAACTTTATAGTGAAGGTCTGCATAGGTAAGAGATCACTCATCAGTGCTAATAGTTCTCCACTAAGAAAATTACTCTGAAAATGTAAATGTGAAAGAAGATGCATTTCAGATAATCTTAGAAAATGAAGGAGGAATAAATCTGTTGGGACTCAGTGGCATTTTCTGATTTGTGTAGGTCCTGTTCCCCTCTTGTTACCAGCATGTGTGCAAACAGTGGCCATGCATTTTGTACTGATTAGCCTGACTGTTTGAAAGATTAGCTTGATTTGACGTATAACAGTGAATGCAATTAGGAAAATAGGACCATATGTTAAAAGGACCTTAGCTAGATAATGAGAATGTAGAGAGAGGAAAAGTGTGTTCCAAAGTCTCAGTGACGTGATACGTTTAGCAAACAGAGGCTGTCAAATCTCAACTGACTAGACAGAAGGGCTGTTGCACGTAGTTATTACTGCAGAGGATTTACAGAACATGATGAGTAAATGGCAGATAATTTCACAAAGCAAAGACAAATAAGTTAACAAAGATGAAGTCATCAAGAGTCTACTTGAACTGAAAACAACATTGTCATGGGCACTAATTCATTTTAGCTACAACATTTAAAGAGAAAGACAACACACAAGATGATGGCAATTTATAAGCTGTTTTGAAAATGAGGACCAAACTTTGCACACCAATTTTTTTATTGTGTGTTAAGTTTCTCTTATTCAAGATATGCATTTATTGCTTATCAGACACACTGAGAAGGCTTCTTCTGTTTCCCTTTTCTTGAAAACTTTTTTTTCATAAGTGCAAAGTCTGCAAAGAAACCCAGGAACAACCTGGAGGTATGGTTAGAAAACCTGGTCCTCAGAATCGGTATGATTTTTACCCTTGTCTTTACCCATGAATCACAGTCTGTATCCTCTTGTCATTTAGTACCATGCCTGGACTGCAGTGACAGGATAAGGGGTAACGGGTTCAAACTTAAACAGGAGAGGTTTAGATTGGATAGAAAGAGGAAATTCTTTCCTGTTAGGGTGGTGAAATGCTGGAATGGGTTGTCCAGGGAGGTTGTGAGTGCTCCATCCCTGGCAGTGTTCAAGGCCAGTCTGGATGAAGCC
Source organism: Agapornis roseicollis (assembly GCA_002631895.1). NCBI lineage: Eukaryota > Metazoa > Chordata > Aves > Psittaciformes > Psittacidae > Agapornis > Agapornis roseicollis. The sequence goes on from NDXB01014376.1 coordinate 68,847, forward strand.
TTGTGTGACATGGTTTAGTGTGAGGTGTCCCTGCTTATGGCAGGGGGGTTGGAACTAGATAATCTTAAGGTCCTTTCCAACCCTAACTATTCTATGATTCTTTCCCCCAAATCAAAGATGGTAGTGGCATGTATATGCCTATGTAAGCTGCACATTTTTGTAAACCTCTGGTCACACTTTCTACTCTTCTCAGCCCCCGCTGATTAAGCTCCATATCTTCTGATGAATATCACCTGTAACTATGTGCTCTTCACCAACCTGTATTTGTGCAGCTGATTATTCCTGTTTAAACTTGAAATCTGTTGCTATTGAATAGCACTTATATTTTTATTTCCAGATCAGCTATATAATTCATTAAGACTAGTTTGATTTTTTTTTTTTTATGTATTTTTTTGTTTTAGTGTGTTTGCAGTTCCCTTCTGCTTCATGTTAAATGTAAATTTTATAAGAGAT
>NDXB01014376.1:71854-95816 GCA_002631895.1 Agapornis roseicollis
AAACTTGAGCAGAGCTCATTTTGTCTTTAAGGTTAATCAACACTGCTGGCTCTGTTTGAAGGGCAGTCAGGGCCATAACAAAGGGGTCATTCCAATCAGAAAGGATCTCCAGAGAAAGGGGCAAGTCATATTGGACACCAGGCTGAAACTTTATGTCTGGGCTACCCCCGGCTTCCAGCCATGTTTTCTTCATGTGTCTAAAGGTTTGTGTGCAGTTCCTCTCTTTCTTTTCCTTTTCTGTTGTTGTTTTCAATCTGTGGATCTTAATTACTAAATCACACTAATATGGATGTCAAAAAAAATTTATAATCTAGCTATATAATGTTATTGAGGATAGCTAATTACGTAATTAATTTGAAGCATTTATCCATTCTTACTAAGAAATGCAGAAGGAAGTCCATCACAATCGGTGAGGTGACTGATCTGTGAATAGCTATTGAACTTGGAGCATTTAGATCTTAAGATGAAATAAGAAATAATTAAAAAATTCATATATGCCAACAAATTCAGAAATCTTGTCAATGCTTTAGAGGTAGTGCAGGCTCCTAAATATTTCCTTGTTTGCAAGAATAATATGAACAGTGTTCTGGAAAGAAAAGAACACCAAAACTGCCTGTTTGTAATAATCTGAACACAGATTCAGCATGAAAGTATTTGAGACCTGACACGTCTTTAGTTTGAAACTGTGAAGAGAAAGGCAGCCAGTACTGGCTCCAGTCTCAGTTCAAGTAGAGTAAGAGCAGAAATCAAAGAGTAACTGAGACTGCAAAGTGCCATATAAATGGCAAAAAAGATACTGCAAGCCATATTGTGGAAATGTTTTATTTAAGTCTTCTGAGTGATTAGGATATGCCTCTGTCTTCTTAGAGCTTTATTTTGTCAAGCTGAAAATAGGTTTAACTCTTTAAACAGATGGGTTGTGGAACTGATAATGTATGTATTGTACCTGCGGTGGACTCTTATGCCCTTTCTTTCGTGATTATCACCTCCTAAATATGTGTGACAGCAGTAACCCTGGATTTGGCCCGTGTTTTGCAGCTGGAAGTGCTGTGCTAAAAATAAGCTTCACAGCTTGGTGGAAACCTTGACCTTGCTGTCATGATGAAGTGTTCCATGACTTCACCAGTTCCCATACACAGATTGAAGAAAAAAGGAATAAAATTGTAAATGACTGCAAACCCCTCAAAACTCTTTTCTGTTTCTGGACAGTAATTCCCAGTGCATGGTTTATGTACTCAAGATGTAACTATAGTGCCCCAGTGTCCTTGTATTGGCAACCTGGTACTGGGAGGCTCTGTCCACCTCAGCTCCAGCCCTATGGTACAATGCTGCAGTTTCAGTGGGATCAGCAAGCACCCATGTTGGGCCAGCAACATGGCACAACTGTCCCACAGTGCTCCCCAAACCCTTATGCTGTTCAGATTAAGCAGGATAAAGATACATCCTCCATGTGGTTAGCTACTAAAGCTGCACTTTAGGATAAGCAATATGTTTATACCAGCATAATTGCCTCCATAAACATGGCACTGAGTTGACAAGGTCCAGTGATTACCACAAAAATTGGGTTTGCTGTATCCATGATGCTTTTCATATGCTGTAATTCTTTTGCTGTTTTTCTTCTCTCCAAAATGATAGCTTATGGGTTGTTATGATGCATACTTGATGACGTTAGCTGATTAGTTTGAACTTCTGTCACTGATGTTCTCATGGATGTGTGATAGAGCTGATATCTTTCTTGTCTTCTTCCTCCAGCAAATAGCAAGGATATTTGACTACCAAGTTGCCAAATGATGAATGCAAAGTGTCAGCAAAGAAAAGCTTAATATTACAATAGGAGCACTGTGAATATAAGATCACATCACAGTTACTTTATGTTGAATGGAACAGACTGACTGGTGATTACCAATCAAAAATTAAGGAAAATATCCATTTCTGTGCTAAAACCCAGCTGCTTCTGAGTTGTCATCTATGAGCAATCCACAAATTATCCTTGCTATGCTGTCTTAAATCAGTATTTCTTGTACATTTTACAGAAGTAACTTTAAAAACTGTTGCTGTAGCTTTGTTTTCAATGCACACATGCACACAGAGGAAGGCAGCTCACAAGGTGGGGGCAGGACAAGTAGTCATGCTTCCTTCGTGTGAATCCCACTGCTGTGCGATTTCTACCGCACTGTGTTTTGTGAGCCCTACTGCAACCTTCTGATAGAAACGATACTGAAGTTAAAGGAAAAGTTTGCCATTGAGGAAGGATGCATTTTGGTGCATTAAGACATTCTTCATTTGGCTTATTTATTTTGTTGCTTTGAGAACAAAATTAGAAATAGGTAAGTCACATCATCATTCCTAGTGAAAAGAAAACACCTTAGAGAAATTTGGATTTGATGGGCAGAGTAATTGCTAGACTCTTCAGGCTACTAATCTACTTCCCTCCCAGATCATATGTCAGACGGAGGATGTTTATTCAGCACAGTTCCATTTGAAATTAGTCATGTAGTATTGTTTTCTACCTTTATGGTATGCACAGACTGATTTTTGCCTCATTGATGATTGTAAACATTGTTCTAAGTGATATTTTATGATCCCTGTAGGATTAACAGTGTAAACAGCCTAATTATGTTCACCTCTGAAGCATAGCTAGAACCTTTTTTCTTCCAGAAGAGTGATAACAAAAATGAATGCTTCTGACAAGGTAAACAGAGAGCCACCACAACCTGCTTGTTAAAAAGAGCTAATGCTTGAGGGAGCCATGAGTTCAAAACCATAAAAAAATAGTGTTGTATGTTTATCATGTGCCCACATTGAGATTTATTCAGAAATATATTACAACATGGGGAAAATATTAAAAGCAATAAATTTTGAAATCTTCTTCTGAGGAAAGTATGGAGAGTTACTATTAGTAAACTGTATTTCTATAGATAGTTATCATGTATGCCAAAGGTGGCATGCGTATCTGTCTATTTTTACCCACATTTTTATAGCAGGGTTCCTCCAGGGTAGGTCTGTATTTGGAAGACACACACTAGCTCCAAACTTCAGCTTTTCTTTGCCTATACAATGCATAACAAAGCATCCTGCCTTAGACTCTCCAGCTGTTAGCTCTTCACAGTCAGGAAATGTCATGAATATTTCTTAACCCTTGGACTCCCTGGTGTAACACAAATAAATAACTTTTTACAACTGAAGGTATTTTCAAAGGGGGTTGATAGATATTGTTGGGGGTTACAGAGAATAATTTAACAATTTATTTAGATTTAGCCACCATAAACCAGCAGGACCTGGAGAAGAGGGGTGGGGGGGAGGCGTAAGAAAAGGTCTCTGCAATTTTGAGAAAATTCTCTATAGCTTTCTCAGTTTCTATACAAAGACTGAATATTTTTTGCATTCTGCCTGGAGAAAAAAGGCTCTTAGTTCCTTGGGCATAACTTCCATTCCGTTGCTCACAGTTTCCCTCCTCTGTAGCTCAGAGCTCAGCTGAACAGCAGAGTCCATACTGCAAAAGCAAGATCCTTCCTCCAGTCAAGCCTCCTGCAAGTTCTGGGAGAAGAGCTAACACCTGTCTTTTTTTTACATGTCAGGCTCTTCTACTCTGCAGGCCCAAGGGCTTTAAAAAATAAATTGGAATGGATTGGTTTCTCAACGTTTTCCACCAAACTATCATCCTGAATTGAATAAGAGTCCTAGTATCTTCATGACCTTTCTGTATTATATTTATTTGGATTAATTGCATGGGTGACACGTTCATGTTGATAGAATTGAGAACCAATGCTGGATACTAAACACATGAAAGCATTTCTGATAGAGTAGTTACATAGCACTAAAGACAGTTTCATGATATAATACAAATTCTACAAATAGATGCACCTGCTTATCTGCAGATGGAGAATATAAAGTGTGTTATTACTGTGGAACTTATGAATGCAATTTAACTATGTGGCTTATTCATAAACATTCGCAAATTTAGCAAAAGCATCTTTAGCTTACTCATGCAGAAAGAATTATTGGCAGCTTTTAAATACTGCTTTTCGTCAGATTAATCTTGTTGTAAGACATTATAAGGTAGTAAAGGTACATTTTCCACCTAACTGCATTTGGGGATGGAAAATACCTAAAGATAACAATAACAACAATTCTTGGCATTACTATAGCAACTTTTATCCAAAGATCTACAAATGCTTTCCAATAAGTAATTAATTAGGCCTCACAGCACCCTGGAGAGTTAATTACAAATTATCAAGCATAATCACAAACTGTTTCCATTGAAACTATTCTTGTGCTTTTTCTAGAGGAAAACAAAGTATGTTGGCTATAATACTATGACCTTTCTCTCCTCTGCTTCATTTTGAAACTGTTATTAGATGAGAGTTTAAATGTGTCCAGTTTTAGGGAAAGCTAATATAGTTACTGCCTGTCCACAAAACGCATTACAATTTTCAGTTTCTTCCGTAAGATGGTATTTTTTTAATCTAGTTCTGTTTAATAAAACAAAAACAACAACAGAAGAAAAACTGCTAAGTATTCCAGAGGAATTACAGAGAGACTTTAAATTGTAGATGTCCATCTGTTCTTCTATCACAAGGGTGTTTGTTTGGTTTTGAGACTGTTTGATCCAGGTTTTACTTCTGACACAGCAAGAAGAGGAGGGTATGTCTGTGATACCTTCAGATTGACTTTTTCTTCTGGGATGCAGCAAGCTCTGTTAATCCAAATACCATAATTTGAGCTTGAAAAGGTATTTGTCAGAGAATGCTGTATCCCAGGAAGTATCGGAAGTGAACAATAGTATTTCATCTCACATTTTCAAAGTGGCCTAGAGTATAAACACATATATAGTAAGCTGCTCTAAGCTGGGCTTCTAAAGAAATTAAATTCTGGCTGTTAGTAAAATAGGAGTTGGTAAAGAACAGTAAAGATTGAAATTAAAAATAATAACCCAAAATACCATAATTGAAAGCACCTTGGATTTCCACAAAAAACAAGTAGAAGACAAGATATAAATCCTGCACATCAGAGAACTGAAGCTGTAGTTTTACATTCATCTCATATAATCATAGGAGTAATTAAAAAAAAAATAAAACAGTAATTAAAACCCTTTTATTTATGTTAGGTTACGTCTTTTCTTGCAACATAGTTATTGGTTTGGTTTTGCTATAAGATGAAACTAGTTTACTTGAGTAACTATCTGAGGGCATAGATTTCAGTTCTTTTCATATATTAATTTTTGAAAAGAAAAAAAAGGAAGAAAAGAAAATAATGATGCTCTTGTTTGCAAGAGTAAAATCTGTGGGCAATCTGCCATCTGAAAGAGTTCCAACATTTAAACAGTGAAAATATGACACACATTCATGCTCATAGCAAATATGTACATAACAAATATGTACAAATATGTACATGTAGACATTTCAAAGGCTATTCTGCTTAATATGTGAAATTAACAGTGAAGACCCATTGCTTTTCCTCACAAAAGTCTAAAGGCAGTGATGAGAGAACACCTAGTACTGTAGAAGCTAATTGAAAGTTTTGCTTCCCTATTTGCTGCAAGTGGTGAAACACATATGTGTAAGCAGGAAGTATTTAAACATAGATATGACATACCAAAGTAGTTCAAAATTCATGAGATACCTTCACTTATGTGTTGTTCTTTTTTTTTTTTAATTTAAGAGGGAAGTCATTAATAAGAATATAAAAGATTTATAAAATTTTCATAAGAGCTGCTAGAGGGAATTACACATACAGTAAATTTACAGACAAATAAAGATTATCTTTTTGGAAAATCATAGAATCATAGAATAGTTAGGGTTGGAAAGGACCTTAAGACCATCTAGTTCCAACCCCCCTGCCATAGGCAGGGACACCTCGCACTAAAATATGTGAGGCATTTGAGTTATAAATATGTGTTTATGGCTGACTTTGTGCCACTGCTTTATCCCAGCAGAAAGAGCAGCTAATTTTCTGAAAGTGTTTTTTTATTAATCATCTACTGGTCTCGTGTTCTATTTTCATATGTGCATATGCAATCCCAGTGAAGTCAACAGTTTCATCCAGGTGTGAAAGATAATTTGATCCCAGAAGCAATTCAAAGCATAATAGAAATGAATGTTACTTGTCTCTGCAGTTTTTTAAGTGTAACCAAACTAATGAGAAAGGATGTGGAGTCTGAATTCACTTTGATTAAAGTTCTAAACATTGATTGGGCCAAGAAGAAAATACAGAGGCATACATAGAGAAGTTTAGTGCTGGTGAAGGCATAATGACAGCAAGAAAGCCTTAGGAAAAAGCTGAACTGATATATGTGTGCTGTAAATTGCCCATATGCAAATAAGCATATTAACAGCTCAAGCACTCTGTTTTTCAAACAAAAGAAGATGGATGGTAAGAAACAAGAATTTGTAAATGTACTGTGGGACAGAATTGAACTGAACAATCTGTTCAGGAATAACAAGAAGACTAGAGAAAACATGAGCCCTCTACAGAACAAAATGGGAGACCTGATTACCTGGGATATGGAGAATACTGATGTACACCCTGTTTTTTTGACTTTTGCAACTTCAGCCATACTGCCGAAGTTGCAGAGGGCAAAGGGAGGGACTGGGAGGATGAAAAGCTGCCCACTGTGGGAGAACATCAAGTACAAGACCATCTAAGGAATGTGAAGGTGAAAGTTCATGCAACCCAATGAGGTGCACTCGCAGGTCCTGAGGCAGATGAAGTGGCTAAGCCATTATCATTCATATTTGAGAAATAGTGTCAGACCAGTAAAGTTTCCACTGACTGGAAAAGGGTAAATATAACCCCCATTTCTAAAAAGGAAAATGAAGGAAAACTCTGAACTAAAAGGCAGTCAGTGTCATCTTGGTGCCTGGTGAGTTCATGGAACAGATCTTCTTGGAACATATGCTAAGGCACATGGACAATAAGGAGGTGACTGGTGACAGCCAACATGGATTCATTAACAGCAAACTGTGCCTGAAACTTTGGTGGCCTTCTATGATGCATCTACAGTATTGCTGGATAAGGGAAGAGCATTGGTTTGATGGATGGACCTCTTAGTGGATAAGGAATTGGTTGGATGGTTGCCCTCAAAGGCTTAATGAAGATCAGTGACAAGTGGGGTTCCTCAAGGGTCCGTATTGGGACTGGAGCTATTTAACATCTTTGCTACTGACATGGACAGTGGGATTGAGTGCACCCTCAGCAAGTCTGCTGATGACAGCAAGCTGTGTGGTGCAGTTGACATGCTGGAGGGAAGAAATGCCACTGAGAGGAACCTTGATAGGATTAAGAGGTGAGCCAATGTCATGAATTTCAACAAGGCCAAGTGCAAGGTCCTGCAAATTGATTGGGGAAATCCCAAGCACAAACACAGTCGGGCTGGAGAATGGATTGAGAGTAGTAGATTGAGAGGAAGGACTTGGAGGTGCTGGTTGAGGAGAAGGTCATCATGAGCCAAAAATGTGCACCTGCAGCTCAGAAGCCAACCGTATGCTGAGTGGCATCAAAAGGAGCATGGCCAGCAGGTCAAGGGAGGTGATTCTCCCCCTCTACTCTGCTCTCATGAGTACCTGGAGTACCGTGTTCAGCTCTCAGGCCCCCAGCATAAAAAGGACGTGAACCTGCTCAAGCAAGTCCTGAAAAGGGCCACCAAGATGATGAGAGGTATGGAGCATCTCTTCTATGAAGACAGTCTGAGACAGCAGGGTCTGTTGAGCCTGGAGAAGAAAAGGCTTTGGGGAGACCTTATAGAAACCTTCCAGTCCATAAAGGGGCTGACAATAAAGCTGGAGAGGGACTTTATACAAGGGCATATAGGGACAGGACATGGGGTAATGGCTTTATACTGGGAGAAGGTAGATTGAGATTAGATAGAAGAAAGTTCTTCACTGTGATGGTGGTGAGACACTGGAACAGGTTGCCCAGAGAAGCTGTGGATGACAAATCCCTGGAAGTGCTCCAGGCAAGGTTGGATGGGGCTTTGAGGAGCCCCATTCTAGTGGAATGTGTCCCTGCCTATGGCAAGGGGTTTGGAACTAGATGATATTTAAGATCCCTTCCAGCCCAAACCATTCTGTCATACTATGATTCTTATAAAGACTTAGAAGAAACCATACCCTTTAAGCAACCCTTACTAGCGTAGATTCATCCATCTCCTGGAAATGAATTCTTGATTGGCAGTCCTTCCTATCAAAACATTGAGTGAATGAAATCTACCTAGTCAGCCATATATAGAAGTCAGCAAAAGCTGCACAAGAAGAACAACTGTGATTTTATCTAGATAAAGCAGTTTTATGTTTATTTTCAATGGATCAAGCCAATTAGAACATCTTGAACAAAGTTTTCTCTGGTTTATGTTTACTATTACTTTTAAGAAAAACAGCAATATTTTTTCTATATCTGAGACAAGTTAATGCTCAATATTGCTAGATGATTAATTCTCCTTTAATGTTAGTCTTGAAAAGAACAGTAAAATGGGTCAATACAGTGTTAATCTTTTGCCAGCAAAGCTCTTAATTTCTTTATAGAATTTAAGCAACTCTTCTTCCTTTTCCTGGAATCTATCAGATAAAAAGGGTAATTATTAATAATACAATGCAGATTCAATACAAAGTAAAATATCTACTATGGGAGCTCAAAAAGAAAGCTAAAATCTTATACACTCATTTTCATGCAATCTAATAAGACAAAAAAAATTACACATCCTGTCAAGATGAAATTAAAATAACAGTCTCCAGATAACACTTCTAGTTCATTTTAAAAAATACACATCAGCAGAATAAATTTATGTGAAGCTATTTAGCTTTACCCATCATTAAAAGCCTGAACTGTGGCTGTGTCTCAAGCATGTAAGTCCAAAATTAGGCCCATCTATCTTTTAGGTTCTCCAGAAATAAATATCTACTTCTTATTCAGAGAACACATGGAGCTAGCCAAGGGTGGGAACACCAAAAGGACAGAGGGAGCTGTGAGGTGGCTGGAAGAAGAACACACATTCCCAAAGAAGGGTCCCAAGGAATTATTTTATTTTCTTTTTCTTTTTTTTTTCACTTTTGCAGTTTCACTGCATTTGTCCCATATTTCCTGATGACTCTTTCCTGAAATATTTCACATGGTCACAGATATATGGAGATAGGAAACTGGCTTTGCTCTTAATACAATTATATGAGAGGAAAGGTAATCAGCTGTTTTCATGCAAACTGATAACAAACTACATGCTGTGTGAAATCTGTTTGCATAGTAATAAGAAAGATGCACAACAAGTACTGAGTGTGATTAATTGTCTGAGTACATTTGTACCCAATTTAGCATCAAAGAGTGACATGATCAGAATATTTGATCTGTCTGGAGACAGAGGTATAAATGGAAGAAACTCAAGGGCACTCTGGAAAATGCTGCATTTAATGTATTTTTTATTTTTTTTTTAGAATATAAAGCCTTGGAGGCAATTAGTAAACATAGTCCTGACAGCAGTATGTGTATGACTCCCAATATTGTTAATGGTAAACATGTGCTTAACACTCGGAGCTCTCTACCAAAACTTTATTGAAATTACTTCAAAAAATGTCCAAAATGTTTCAGAGCCTGAAGTAGAACAGACTGCTAATGCCAACCAGGATGTGCAATAAAATCCATGGCAAAAAACCACACAGACGAGGTGATGTTTTTCAGAATCTTATCTTTAGAGAATACTTACTAACCTTTTAAACTCAGACAACAGGCACTACACTACATAAAGCACATCCTGCTCTGTGGTATAACTAAATAAATCTATAGTACCTTCATACAAGTCAGACTTCTACAACCATAAAACTGGTGAGAGACAGTAGCATATTGATGCATTCTTTTCTCGCTAATTTGCATGCAACATTTAAAGTTCACTCTCCATCCCATGATTTCTTCTTAGTGCAATGGGGAAGTCTTTTTAAAATCTGATAAATATTGTTTAAGAACGACAAAGTTAAGAAATGGCAGAGCTCAGAGTTAAAATTTTGATATCGGGGGGGGGAGGAAGTTCAAAAGTTTTACAATAGCTACCACCAACAGTAGGATGAAACATATTACATACCTATCTGTGTTAATATGGCTTTTCAAGGGTGGGGTTTTATTAAGGCCTACAGTATCATATATTTTTTAAAAGTAAATAATCATTGTCACCACTTACACAGTGGTAATTACCTTCTAATTTATTTTGCTGCCTTTGGTGACCACAAGCCTCTTCTCTGTCCTCACAGGGACTCACTCCTTCAGCCCACATCTTTGTGGTCCAAAGCTCTCAGAAACATGATGTGGTAACTCTGGTGAACAGGCACCTGAGGGAAGTTACAACCATTGTTCTGTTTCTTTGAAAACAAAACCTTACAGAAACTATTTATTAGGTTTTAATGAAAACAACAAGCAGTAGAAAGAAGTTAGGATAGGAGAAGAATTATAACCAGAGTGAACTTCATAATGAAGCGTTAGATACTTGGAAGCATGGGTTACAAAATCCTCTCTGCTGTTCGTATTTATTTGTCCAGAACCTACTATTTTACAGTTATTCTTTGTGATCAATACCACCTTAAAATCCCACAGAGTAAATCCAGATGACTGGTGCTCAACCATTGTTAAATGGTTGGTAATTTTTATTTATTTATTTATTTTTTTTTCTGAAGCTGGCTCTTCCTTAGCCTGCAAGCCAGGTTTTACTGGAGCTGCAGTAGGAAGAAAGTGATATGCACAGGAAATGACTGGGGCTCTGAATGCTACTGAATAGGAGAAGAGCAAACAGAAAGCATGATGAGAAAATCACTTGTGCATGGGTGTATTGAATATGTAGCAAAAAGAGGTCATTGAATGAAGAAAGTTTTAGCAAAAGAATAAAGATGTATTGTATATCTTCATGGAATAAACAGGCAGCGTATTTGTGTGAAGTTCACACCCTGTGGACATCTACTTGCTACTCCTATGTAAAAATATACAGTAGAATGTAATCGCAAATACTAGAAGTGTGGTTTGTGAATGCTTTCAGCTGTGGCCTCTATGTTTTTGAAAACAGACACTGTCATGGAATAGCCTGTGTGTTCACCTTATGTGAGACTAACCAAAAGCTGCCTGACGCAGATAATGTGATGGAATAAAAATATTTCCAGGTTAGAAAGCTGGAATTTGTTCTAAATGCTGAAACACAGTTAGTTAGCGAGACAGTAGTCTATGTGCAAGAGGAAATTCAGAGCAAAGACAAAGTTCTGCAAGATGCTTATCAGCTGTTAATTATCATTACAGGTGATGTGCATATAGGAATGCAAATACTGCCAGAAAATATTAATCTGAAATGTTCAAACACACACAAGACTCACAGAGCAAAATATTTACTCAAAGTGCAGAACTTTATAACTCAGATGCATTTCAGCTTATTATCATTCAATAAAAAAAAAGAAAGGCATTTATTTTAGTTGGAGGGCTTAGCATCTTGATAATTATGATTTATCCAAAACTTATGTAACACTTCTGTACGTGTATCTTACTATGAATAATTTATTAAACTGGTTAAAGTGGCCAACAGGCACTGCAAATGCATTTACTTTAATGTTGCATGTTAGAAATGGCTGGATAAGCATATCTAAGACATTTAGCAGTCTGTAGTGCAACCCTAAAATTCAAGTAAATGTGCTTTTAATAGTGGTTGATGTGTTATGACTATGTTGTGCCATAAATGTTATGCATACTATTTCTGAGGTATTTATACATTGCTAGATTCCATCTATAGTACTTCTGCGTTTCTTAAATTACAAAAACAAACACTAAAGTAAGTGTAACAATTAAGTGTAACAGTTAAGTGTAAAGTTCCATCTGAGATCTGCACAGCAAAGACCAGCTTGAATATTCCAGTGTTGTTAAGTGTTGAAGACTCACTGAAAGCAGTAAGATCAAAACCATAAGTCAAACAAGCAGTTGAAGTGTTGGTGTGCTTGTCTGAATTCTGTTGGCATGGAAATCAGAAATGGCAGATTTGCTTGTTTCCATATATTCTCAGTGAAATCAGGTAAGATGGAACTTAATATGCTATGTCCAGTTCATGTGTATTACAAAATAGTTTATGCTGGAATATTTTATTAGACCTAGACTTCATCATAAGTAGTATGGGATCCATATCTAGAAGAAACATAAATGTTTAAGTTAAGGTTTCTTAACAGTTCCCATAATCAATCAACCTCAGTTGCTTATTCCTGTCTCCACCCTTCTGATTGCTTTTAGCTACACAATTTAAGCCACAGTATTTTGTATTTCTTCTGCTATACCCATGAGAACATGCTATTTGACAGAATTCTCTGGTATCAGAGGTGTTTTTTGCTGATTTTCTAGTACAAACTTCCTCAAAAGGAAAATCTTTGCAAGCCTCAGTGTGCCCCAGCTTGGCAAAACGTTGCTGCAAAGCTTTGTATTTGGCGTACACAGTCCATACTCCCACCTCTCCTACTGAGGGGTGACTAAGCCTCCTCATATTATGTCCCAGCTGCGGGAGCAGTCATATCTTTTTGTGTTTTGGGGTTTCTGTCACAACAAAGCTCAAGCTGACAATAAAATTCACTGGTAGTAAGGGTCTTTTTGGTAAAACGTAGTCCTGCACCTATATACTGTGTACAGCTGTGTGGTGTTCTGTAAAGCAAGTGCACTGAGGACACTGCAGTTCACAACTCGTTTATTGTTTAACAGTCAATCTAAACACGCTCTTGAGACACAGAAACAAACTTCTGAAGAAGGTCAGTCACAAGATGTCCCTCTTAGATGTGTCCCAGTGGCTGTATGCTTTTGCTTTTATGTGTTTGCAATGAAGAAGATGAATCTGGGTAATTCAGCTCTGGAATGGATATGTCAGAAAAAGGTCTTTCTTTGTGCTACAGAAAAGCCTGTATTGAGCTTTGAAAGGATGGCACTGATGGGGAAGCAGTCTGGGATGAAGAAAAGGACCCACTAGGCATCATTTCTGGGGCCTATCTGCTTCTGGTTAAGGGGGGAGGAGAGGTATCGGTGAGCTGGTAATGTTTGGGAGCTCCCCCCTTTCTCGTTCCCATCTTGAAATGGGAAATGCAGAAATGACCAAAAACACTGGTGTACACTCAAGGTAGTGTGCAATGCATCAGATAGATGACTGAGATGGGGAGGGTTTATACCTGTAATTGGGAGTGTCTACATTTCTCTGTTGCATAAATGAGAAAACAAATCTCCTTGTTTGGGCAGAGTGTAATCATTTTCATTTTACACACCGTGAAAGCTTTTACTGCATTGCCTGCAGTCTGACCTTATTTAAATGAAGCTTTTATCTCAACAGCCTGTAATATTTCCAAGGTGGGAGAAGACTCCCTGAAAAAAATGAATATTAGATCATTTCAACACTGTCCACAGCTCTGTTTAGCTCTAAATTGTACAGTTCTTGAATTAGCTACTGTCTGTTTTCAGTAGTTTTCCATTACAAGGGGTCAGGCACCAGAGGAAATAGTTTTCTAAACCAGAAAGGAATATTAAATGACACAGCTGATAAGTATGAACAATGGTGCAGAAGATTTATTGAGTAACATGTTAGGTTGATAAATGATAACATTTATTTGCAATTTGAGGATGTGACCCAAATGACACTCATTAGCTGAGCTTGTGTAGAACTGATTAGTTTTTTAAATTTATTATTTGTCCAGTGCTATTGGAAGGAGAGTCTGCTTTAATTGATTGGAAATCTGTTTTATTTCAGTGAATATTACATATTCTGGTTTTAATTGTATTCTGTTGTTTCCTTGTGAATGTCAGAGACATTAGTCTATTACTTGAGTAGGGGAGCACTTGGCATCTTGCTAAAAGGCTGTAGTAAATGTATTAATCCATACATAGAAGGGTGGCAATAAAGCAAGAATTCTATTACCTACTGGGCTTCTTAGGAATACACTGGGAGTGAAATGGGGAAGCTGTTGGCTCATGGATAAGCTGCCTTCCTTCTGTGGGTGGAGCCTGAATGATTTATGTTCAGTTTCTCACAAAAGTGATTGGTTTTTAGAGTATGACTCCAATTGCGTGGAGCTTTTTGCCTGTGCTCATCACTAGTGCCAGATGGGGACACTGAGGAAATGTCTCTGGTTCTCTTTTGGACCCCTAACAATAAAGTGTAGGGTTTTGGAGAACCTGAGAAGATACTGTTGTGTCTGGGGCTTTGCTGCAAAAGTCCAGTTGAATGTTAAACAATTACAACTTTTCATAGGCCTTTCTATTTCAGAAAATTGAATGGAAAATGGTATCTTTGTCTCAGGAGAGTTTGAAAAGCCTAAAGAAAGTAAGAGGTTTTCTAGGAGTTGGGGTCTGTGCAATAGTCTGAATTAGGCAAGAGCCTTGAAAGGTATTTTAAGGAGAAACACTGGCCTGCTGAAATCAGGAACATCTTTGTTTCCACGAACACACTGATGTAAAACTCTTCAGAGAGGAAGGCTTGCATGTTATTGGAGTGTTTCATTGCAACCTTTTTCTAAACCAACGTAGTTGCTTTCTGAAGGCTGGAAATGAGTTCCGTTTTCATACTTTGCTATCCATTATTGAAGAGTAAACTTTAGAAGATCAAACCAGAAATGAAACCTGAGAAAAGTAAAAAGTTTTACTGGAACCATAAGAACTTCCTCAGCCTCAGAGCCCTCTTATAACAGGGAGAGAGACCTTGTCCCCTCACCCACACCTGGCAGCCACAAATGTCCAAGACAGGAAAAAAATCTGTTGAGACAAGAAAGCTATTTCTTGCCTAGTTGTCACAAGTTTGCAGTGATTATGGATAGTTGTTTTATTTGGTTTCAGCTAATTCCTGCTGCCTGAAAATGAGCTGTAACATGCTGGAGAAAAGAGACAGAAAATGAAAGCTGTCCTTTTGTTTAAATAGGTTCTTCATATATTATATCATTAGGAAAAATGCAGTATTTCCTAAATCTAAAAAAAAAAAAACCCAAAAAAAACCAAACCAAAAAAACAACAAAACAAAACCTGGAATTCTTTTTCTCAGTGCCCAGGGTTTCTAGGACACTGTGGATTATCTTTAGAGTGGGAAAAGTCTGCAAACATACATGGCACAAGAAAAAAGTAATCGGGTTCAATGGCTCCTGTGAAGTTCTGCTGAAATGTGGCAATACAATGCTAAGAAAGCATGATGGAGCAAGCACTGCTTTCCTAAAAAGAAGTATTTCCCTTGTGGGAAGAATTTGCCCTTCCTAGGGTATATAAAAATATAAATAATTTTCCCAGGGAAATCTGACATCTGGTGTTTGGAGGCTTAGGACACACACTAATGTCCTTACACTGCTATTCCTCCAACTCAAGAGCCAGCCCTCAACATGGGGTTATTTACCCTAGAAAGGGGGCTTTTAGTCTCTTTTTTTGAGCCTCACCAGTGTATTCAACAGAAAAGGGCCCTCCTCTTGTGCATCTCTGTTGTCGTAGTTATCAGTTTGGTGGTTACTTCGGGAGAGACTTCTCATCCTGAGCAGAACTTGCAGCTAAAAAAGTATTTTCTGACAAAAGGGTTTGCTCAGCCAGCTCTTTCTACCAAAAAAAGGTTCATCTATGATAAATTATTCTCCCACTTGATGGCAATTCCTTTTGTCAAAAAAATTCCCAAATGTGACTAGTACTGACACAGCCTCCTTCTTCCTTTGTGCCATCAGTCCTCAAGGCTGGGTGACACCAATCAGCTCTTGTCTCAAGGCAGGACAGCTCAGCTCCTGCTGTATTACCGTGGGAGCTTGTGCATGCCCAAGGCGCGTACATCTTTTTAATGTGTAATAAATACAAAACCAGCCTCTTTCTTTCCACAAATGGCTATATAAAACTGCATTATAACTTTCTTTGGTTATCTTTGCTTCCTTAAAAAATGGGTTTCAGACCCATCTTAGGGTAAGATATTAACATTTTCCTGCCTCTTCATATTCTCATATTAGTCTCAGAGCCATTATAGATCTTCTTTCCCTGGGCATGGCTTTTATTTCCTTCAAAAAAATCACACCTTTCTTCATGCAGTTGTAAGCTACTAAATCCAGGGAGTTCAACTGATAGATCAGTGTTAGTACATGTAGTGAAATAAAAAAGGGCAGCTGTATGGAGGCCCGAAGGTTTTCCATACTTATTGATACAGATCCTGGCACAGTGGTTTGTGCCAAAATTTTGCTCAAGTAAGGCATGCAAAGACAAAAACACATCATCTCAGTAAATCTGGCCAGCGCTGCCATCTCCAGGGGGGGCTGCATACATTACATCTCTTGCTTTTTGTATCCTGGAGTAGAGACAAATAAGGCTTAAAGACTGCCTTTGCCTTGGCTATTTTCTTGAATGTGGGAGCTCTGTATTAAAAGCACAGCACAAAATGATACTTAAATGATGTTTTATTAATTAGTATAGAAATTATTTTAATTCAGATTTAAATTTCCTGCACCAATTTTTCTGTCTGCTATTTTACGCAAACACATCATGCAGAAAAATATTTGGAGCAGAAAATGCTGTGTAACTTTGAATGAAAATATAAACCTGCTCATAACTACAGAGCTGCTACTTGCACCTCCATAATGTGTTGTTCACACATTATCATTTGCAGTGCAAAACAAATATGCGTGGTAAAACTGTTACTGAATAGCACTTGGATGCAATTTCAGGAAGAGATCTCAGGAATTCTTTGGAGGATGTGAGAAAGAGTAAATCTATACACATATGATCAGCCAGACTTGAGCAAATCAAGCCAATGACAGCATTTTTTTCCTCATAACTATCATCTTTAGCTAGCTTCAGTTGGCCAACATTAAAAAAATTTCTCATGGGTCTTTAATCATTATGTAGTCCTTTTCCACTGAGAAAATTTTCCCATTTTTATGAAAACACCAAAGAAGGACATACAGCAGCCAAGCAAAGCACCTGCAGCTCATACATGAAATTATAGATATAAACAAATATTTTAAAGTGCTATACAGTGCATGTCTATTGTGCTAGCCTTGCAGCAAATGATAGCATTACAAACATTATCCCACTATCTTTCTTGTGCTTCTGTGACCTTGTCCTTCATGCGGCTGTTGCCTGTCCTAGCTTCTGAGCATCAACTCCATCACTCTTTTATCTATCTGACAATTCCTATCACATCTACCTCCAAAAACAACACCAAAATATTCTGATTTTACAACTACAGTAAATACCCTCCTCCCTTCATTGTTTTTTTACTTTTTTGAAAGTAGAACAAATTATTATCTTTCCTTGGTACAAACCATGCCAGACTGTAGACAGCGTTGAAAAATAAATGCAGCATTTACTCTGGGTTGTCTACTTATCCTTTCCACATAACTCAGGGACATATGAATTAATATTACTAAACACTGAGAGGAAGGACATAGCCATTTCATTACTAGCCCACAGATAACACTAGAAAAACAGATTATTATTTAATGCTGCACTGTATCCATGGGTTCAGTGTTTCACAGTTTCATCTCATTAATACATCTGTAACAAAAAAATGCCTTTGTAAGAGAGCATTTTATATGTTCCAGACCAGACCTTGTGCTGTTTTGCCAAGGATTTACTTCATTTCCTACTAAATCTCTGCAGTCTGCATGGTTTATGATAAAGGAACAAGAATGCCTTGAGCATTTATCCTTCTCTCTGTCTGGTGGTCTGGATGCTGGTAAGGATAACCACTTTTTTTAAGTTTTCTTAGTTCTCTCTAATGGCAGTTTCTGTAATACTCAGTAGTGTCATGGAAACAGATATCTCTGATTAAGAAAGATGTGAGAACTGTAATGAAACTGAACCCATCATATTTTAAAAATCATCTACTATCTCAAAAGTACAAAGATTGAAATACCACCTACAGCTTTGACACTAGTCAGTCTTTCAAGCAGTGTGGTTAAGGTAAGGAGTTAAATTTATGCCATCGATGAGAAAAAGACGCAAAAAGTGTAGCGTATTTAGCCTGAAAGAAAAAGCAGGCTGGATGATGATCTCATTACAGTGTCTAAATATATAAAAAGATTATAGAAGAATCTGGTCATGACCTACCTGTCTGGACTCTGTGAAAAATAAGGGAAGATATATTGACCATGACGGACAATGAAATCTGCACAGAAATAAAATGGGGAAAGTCTTACTAATGCCTTCTGAGCTGGACTGGAGCACAGTCTCAAAATAGAAAATGCATAGAAGAGAGTTTTACAGTTAACCCAGGCTGAGGTGTGAAGAATAAAGGTATACAGCAATCCCAGGCACAGCTACAGGTTGGGCAAAGAGGAGATACAGAGCAGCCCCATGGAGAAGGACTTGGGGGTGGTGGTCAATGAGAAAATGAACATGAACCGGCTTCAGTGTGCACTTGCAGCCCAGAAAGCCAACCATATCCTGGGCTGCATCAAAAGGAGCGTGACCAGCAGATCGAAGGAAGTGATCCTGCCCTTCTACTCTGCTCTTGTGAAACCTCACTTGGAGTATTGTGTGCAGTTCTGGTGTCCTCAGCATAAAAAGGATGGAGCTGTTGGAACAAGTCCAGAGGAGGGCCACGAGGATGATCATGGGCCTGTAGCATCTCCCATATAAAGACAGGCTGGGAAAGTTGGGGCTGTTCAGCCTGGGGAAGAGAAGGCTGCGTGGAGACCTCCTAGCAGCCTTCCAGTATCTGAAGGGGCCTATAGGGATGCTGTGGAGGGACTCTTCATTAGGGACTGTAGTGACAGGACAAAGGATGACAGGTTCAAACTTAAACAGGGGAGGTTTAGATTGGATATAAGAAATAAATTCTTTCCTGTGAGGGTGGTGAGGCACTGGAATGGGTTGCCCAGGGAGGTTGTGAGTGCTCCATCCCTGGCAGTGTTCAAGGCCAGGTTGGATAAAGCCTTGTGTGGCATGGTTTAGTGTGGGGTGCCCCTGTTTATGGCAGGGGTGTTGGAACTGGATGATCTTAAGGTCCTTTCCAACCCTAACTATGCTATGATTCTATGATCTNGCACTGGAATGGGTTGCCCAGGGAGGTTGTGAGTGCTCCATCCCTGGCAGTGTTCAAGGCCAGGTTGGATAAAGCCTTGTGTGGCATGGTTTAGTGTGGGGTGCCCCTGCTTATGGCAGGGGTGTTGGAACTGGATGATCTTAAGGTCCTTTCCAACCCTAACTATGCTATGATTCTATGATCTATGAAATTAGGATTCTTAATACTGTTTCTTAAAGTTTATTTATATTCTAAGCATTGCAAAAATTTATTAAGACAGCCTGTGGGAATGATTTTGTAGAAGCTGTGTTCTCATATTTTTTTGATGGTTAACATAATAGGGGAGAATGATTTAAAATATAAAACCTACAGAAATGGGAAAAGCCTAGTATGTTGGGAAAGAAGTATGCTAAAGCTAGCAATTTGACTCAGGGCTGTGTTTATCTGGCCCACACCCAGCCCCAGTAATGAGTCCTTGCTATACTTAAGAGTGTAAAAGTAAGGTTCCTTAAAACTTTTTTCAGACTTACAGCTAGCATAAAAATGTGAAAAATGCCCACAGGTATTTTACTAAATAAATTGTCATTTAAAAATAGACCAAATCAAAACAATATATTTAGCTAGTGAGACAAGATAAACAGCCATAAATATAGTGCTTGTAATGGTGAGGAATTGAATAACCAGAGTAGACATCCATACAACCTTAAAATTAGAAAATTAAGGCCAATGAGGGAATTAGCTCATGCAGGGCTATTTTACTCAGGATGGAAAACACAAAGAGTAAGTTATCAAAAAAAAAAAAAAAAAAAAAAAAAAAAAAAAAAAAAAAAAAAAAAAAAAAAAAAAAAAAAAAAAAAAAAAAAAAAAAAATGACATAAATGAATTTAAGAGACGGCGAGACAATTTTTACGAAGAGAAAGAATTGAAGATTTCAGAACCAGTGACAAATCAGAGAGATAGTGTTGAGATAAAATTAACAAGGACAGATTTCCTTGGGGCCAGGGACATTTTACTGTCCAGCAATACCTTATATCCTCTGTCATCACATCTTAATCTGATGCTGACATCTGAAGGTAGCATGAAATCTTTTACACCATTAACTTAGTATATTAAGGAGGAAAAAGTACTTTTAGAGTTTTCCCCCAAAAGGGAAAAACATTATGCTGCTTATTCACTTTTCAACACATGCACATGGTTGCAGTGGATGCTGAAAGGACTCAGTTTTAGGCAGTACACAGTGGCCTGCTTATAAACTCACAGTATAGAATCATGGAATGATTAGGGTTGGAAAGTACCTTCTAGCTCCAACCCCCTGCCATGGTATCATCCTTTGGTTGCTTTAAAATTCTCCATAGAGCAGTTTCAAGCATATATCCATCAATTTTAAAGAATTTTATTTTTATTATTTTTATTTTTCTGTGGTTATTTCTATAGATAATGGAGAGCAACTGGAAACTCCCACACCAGTGTCCTGCTGGGTTAACTCATCCTGCTGTTGCATTAGCTCTGCTTATTGATACATTGCCATATGCTTAAGAGGCTGTGGCAGACTTTAACAAGGTCGCCCGACCACCAGCAGCCAGGCACTGCTTCCAGAAGTGTCTGGTGACTTTTTTAGCCTCCAGACTGCAAGAGCTTGGTGCAAAAGTCTGTCCTTGAATAAAGGGAAGAGCAGCTCACTCTGTTCATTTTATCTGGAATTGGAAGAGAGAGCTGTGTGCCAGTCAGGCAATTGTATGTATCCCACACTGTTTAGGAGTTAATGCACATGAAGATTGAAGGAAATGAGCCTTGACATTTTGGGGAATGTACATTTACATTAGTTCAGGCTTAAAAGTATAGAGGACAAGTAGAAGACATGCACAAGGACATCCAGGATAACAGGACACCTTACCAGGCTGACATGAACAGAGGTGCTACTGCCAGAAGGACACATGGTAGAAAGACTTTTCTTGACAGTATACAAACCTCAGGTAACCCAGAAACTTTTCTGAGAACTTGTTGGCCACCTCTGAGATACCAGAGGGCCTGGCAGCCCAGACCTTTCCCTAGGCTCAGGAGAGCTTTCTGTCTTAGAAATAAAGCACCAAATACATATGACATCCTCAAAAATTCATACAGGTCTCTTGTAGCTGTGCTTTGAAGGAAATATTTGTCTGTGTTTCTGGTGTCCTTTCTCAGCTGCTTGTTCGCAGGAAAGGCAGGCAAATGAGCTCTTCCAGGGTCACCACACTAAAAGAAGCACAAAGCAGTAAGGAACATATGCCTCTGAATGTGAGAGGCACTGAGCCCAGACTCTAAGGCAATGTCAGGAGTGGTGAGCATTGCAATATGCATATTCTGAAGAAAATATCAAGTAACAAAACATTTCCATCATGCTGACAAAGTGCAGTAACGCTCCCTTGTAGGCAGAATCTTTTTCCTTCCAGCTAATAACTTCATCTTATTCATATAAATTAAATTCACACAAAAGCATGTGTGCTTTTTCCTTTCTAATCCTTTTCATGCATCTCTATAAATATGTAGCCCTTAGGAACTGTTGTAGAGATGCTTAAGAGACTTTTATGGTATTGCATTTAAAAAAAAAAGCATGTCCCAGTTTGTGTAGGATTTACTGTAACCGACTGCTTAATCTAAAGTGTGATAATGAAGGCTAAACACAAATAATGCTAATTTAAAAAAAAAAATAGACAATGTGATTAGACTTCTCTTGAACACAACAGCAAGACTAGAATGTATTTTCCTTCCTTCGTAGCTACTTCCACCATAATCTGAATATCACAATCTTAAATCCATCAGGAAGCCAGCAAGCAGCCCACCTTTATGAAGAACATTACCGTTAAATGTAGAATAAAAATGGCTCTTGAGAGCCATCAGGGGATGGGCAGCCCTGCAGGCTCAGTGTATTTAGTTGATATGGTAGAGGAGGAGGTGGAAGTTCTTGGATTTGTTTTTGATTTAAATGGCTCCTCTGCTTCCCAAGGAGCTGTATTGATGGACTCTGAGAGAAAGGTGAGGTCAACTCTTTGTCTTGATGAGTTAGTGGAGAAATATTTAACTGTGGCCTTATGAAAACTACTTAGCCATAATAATAACAACATCAAATTGCTGTTCAGTGTGTTTCAGGAGCTGTCATTAGCAGCATAGCTATACAACCTAATTCTATTTGTTTAAATAAAGATCTCCTGAGGTCACATTATTCTAGTACAAATTTTAAAATCTTGGCTGCTGAAAACAGTAAACTGGAGACAGAAAGCAGAGCTTGGATGATATCCAAACTTTATCATATTTGTTCTTTAGTGTGGGCATGTGGGGACAAAGATCTTGCTAGGTTTTTATGAGCTCTGTAAGCTGTAACACCATATGATTACTTTTTCCCATTCTGTGGTGCAGCTGTAAAAGGAAATTACTAGTTCTGTCTTATCATGGGGGTCCTGGCAGGAAATATTTATTATGGTTCAGGAGAAACTGTGCATTTGTCTTTTCTTTCCTGGTGATCAGAGAATCATCCTGTAGTGAAGATAGGCAACTTAGAAAAGCTGTTGCTCAAAGACAGGATGGGGAGATACTAGTGTAAATGTTGCGTAAGATAAGGCATTAAAAAGAACAGAATAGAGATGTCGTGGTTTAAGCCCAGCCGGTAACTCAGAACCACGCATCCACTCACTCACTCACCCCCTGCTTCCTCCCTCCACTCCTGGAGGGATGCGGAGGAGAATCAAAAGAACATAACTCCCACAGGTTGAGATAAGAACAGTCCAGTAACTAAGGTATAACACAAATCACTACTGCTACCACCAATAATAATAATGATAAGGAAAATAACAAGGGAAAAGAATACAATGGCTCATCACCCATCAACCAATACCCAGCCCAACCTGAGCAGTGATCTAGCCCTTCCAGGTAACTCCCCCAGTTTATATAGTGGGCATGACATGCTGTGGTATGGAATACCCCTGTGGCTAGTTTGGGTCAGGTGTCCTATCTCTGCTTCCTCCCAGCTTCCCCTCCTTCCCGACAAGGCATGAGTCTGAAAAAGTCCTTGGTCAGAGTAAACATTACTGAGCAGTAGCTAAAAACATTGATATCAGCACTGTTCCCAGGCTGAAAGTCAAGAACACAGCACTGCACCAGCTACTAAGAAGGTGAAAAATGACTGCTACTGCTGAACCCAGGACAAGAGAACAGAGTAATTTCAGTTGGAAGAGACTTACAATGATCAACTGAAACAAAAAATGAAAATAATAATAGCAATAAAAGTAGATTTCAGTTACTTGCATCCTACTCTTTCTCTAAATTATCTGGGAACCAAAGTGTGCAATGGGGAGACATCCTCAACTATTAGGATTCATATCCTTACAGTTAAGGAGATATCCACTTAAAATAAGTAAGTGGGACACATAAAAAGAGGAAAATCCTTCATGTGCTGTCCCCACTGCAGTACAGGTTTCTCACCGGAGACTTCAGAGATGTGATGTTACCCATGTGTACTTCACTTAATACTACTGAATGAAAAGAAGTATCTACGTACTCTCTTTTGGGGAACTGATGAAGGCTTACTTACTTAAGAACAGCATCCCCGGATAAATGTGGAACAGAACTTTTAGAAGAGGAGTAGTTTTGCACTTTTTAGTAGTAGGTTGAGATTAGACTGGTAGCCTTGGGATGGGTTTGAAAGACCTTCTCAGCCAGAAGTGGGTTGAAATTCATGTCTTTCTCAGCAGCTTTTGGTGAGGATGAAGTCACTATTCATCATTTCAGAATTAATATAAGATTAATTATTCCAGGAAAATTGAAAATGCAGCCTCAAAAAAACAAGGCCAGCTGCAAAGGCATCACCAAATAGAGAATGAAGGAGAGAGACTATAAAAAAAAAGCAATCAAGACTAGTATTGATGGACTAATTTAAAGTTAGTATATGAAAGGGCAGTTGATAACAGGGTAAAAAAACCCCACAAATAAACAAACAAGCAAAAAACAACAATTCCAACAAAAAAAAAAAAAAAAAAAAAAAAGGAA
>NDXB01014376.1:101520-118936 GCA_002631895.1 Agapornis roseicollis
AACAACACAACAAAAAAAAAAAAAAACAAGCAAACAAAAAAAACCAAAAACCACAAAAACCCAAGAAGAAAGGAAATGTAACTATCTCTTGCCAGCTCAGCAGCATGGAGGCCAGATTTGTTTAAGCTGAGGAAGAGGCATGTTTGCCTTCAACTCTTTTGAAACAGATGACAGATATTGTGCCAGAAATAATTTACTGATACAATTATTGTTTCTTTGAGACAATGTTTGGCCTAAACCTAGGGCTAAGTGTGTTTACTCTCCTAATATAATATCAAGCCATTCTTTTGCTCAAAGGTGAGGAAATATACAATAAGAAGAAGAATTAATGTGCACAGCCACATAGAAAGTTTACAGGCTGGTGGCAATCCAAAGCTAAAAATATTTGAAACACTGTGCAAACACATGCACATACCTACTTGAGAACCAAAGCCTGCTTGTTTGCACAGCCGAAAACTTGCGTCCTAGCAGTCTGGTCTAGAAAAATCCTTCCTTCTGCTTCAAGTCCTTTCCAGCTGAGAGTCTGCATATAAATATACAGTGACTGTCAAAACAGATCAGAGACTTTGACAACAATTAACAAAAAACAAAATGGATAGTGAGGATATATATATTTTTTTAATACCTTTTGAAATTGTGGAAAGAAGTGTAGACCTACAGGAAAGCACAGATTGATATCAGGATTTGATCAAATTGCAAATACACATTTCTTCTGAAAAAAACTTTGATGTAAGGTATTTAACTTCTTTTCAAGCTATTTCTGTATTGGTTAGAAAAGCAACTAAGTAACCTAGACTCTCTTTTTACTAGTTTAACATCTTAACATCAATGTCTGCTCCTTTTGTTTGATAACTGTCCCTTCTTCTCTTATGTACTTATTAGACCACTGACCTTCTTTCATCCACCCATCTAGAAAAAGTGTAGTTAGAAAAGTATATGGAATGCTTTAAATTTGAGTAACAATTATTAATGATACATTCTCTCTAGGTGAATGGACATTGTAGTTCTTGACACATTTTCTACTTAAGTGAGTAATGCTAAATCTTCTTGCCATATGTCTTGCATGGTTTCTCTTTGTATTAATAATTTCAAATAAAATTTGCAGTTCTGATTGTGTTAGTTTACTTCTTATTAAACTATCTGACCCAAAAACCCTGGTTCTCCTTTGTACTAATATCGCTCTTTTCTCCTTCATTTTTTACCTCTCCTTTGGTGTCTCTTTTCCCTTTCCAGTATATCAAGAAGGATAGACTGAAGCATCCTTTTAGAAGTCAGTTGTTATGCTGAAAATAAATACTCATTAATTATCTTTCTGATGTCAAAAGTATAGTATATTTTACTGTATTTCCTTTTTGGCCTCTGTAAAGAATCTTTCTTCCTTTAATAAAAGCAATAGCTTCAGTTCAGTTAGGTCAAAATTTACTCTAACTCCAACTGTCTGCTTCTTTCTTTCCAACAGTGCTCTGGAGAGAATTACAGGAGCCTGCTGAATAACTGAAGCGGATACAGATTATATGTACTTCTCTGGATACTCTGAAGTGTGCTGGAATAGTCAGACCCTTGGACAGAAACACATTTCATAGAATCATAGAATAGTTAGGGTTGGAAAGGACCTTAAGATCACCTAGTTCCAAACCCCCTGCCATGGGCAGGGACACTTCACACTAGACCATGTCACCCAAGGCTTCGTCCAACCTGGCCTTGAACACTGCCAGGGATGGACATTTACATTATGATTCAGCTGTCTGTCAATTCCTCTAATAGTTGATATTTAAAAAGAAAGAATAAAGATTCTTATCTGATCCACTCATTTATATTCCCCTGAACAAGTAAGAGAAAAATGTGTAGTGCTTTTGCACTCAGAAAATATTTCATGGTTTTCTGCACAAATGGTTAAATTCTCAGCTGTGCAAGGATTTCTCTACAATTCAGATGTGTCCACCCTCACTGAAACTATTGCAGTGAAAAAAAAAAAACCAAAAATAAATTTAAAACTTTAGAGTTTCCTTTCAAGGTAGTCAGGAAAACTTAAGCCCATATATCTGAAAGAGTAACTGAAACTTAGTGAGGAACACTGACTGACAGATTTTTCTGCCAATATGCAATAAAAGATCAAATAAAACTTTCTTCTATAGTTGTTTATCTCATGTGTGTAGGAAACAACTTTCTTGCAAGAAAGCACTGTGCCAAGGCCAAAACAGGAATGAACTCCAGACGTTAAGGACAATAATTAATTAAACTACCACTTTGCAAGGAAAAGTGAACTGTAACATTGCTCTGTGTGCAGTACTGGACTCTGCTGTGTCACATACGAGTCAAGGCAATATTTAACAAATATATGAAGCAAATCTATCAAACTTTTTGGAAATGTGACTGTCAAGGGCAACCAGCTGATTTTGCAATTAAAAGATCTGAATAGCAAACCCCAGCTTGTCTCAGAAGAATAATAACGATTCATTGATATAAGCATTAAGAGAAGTTCAGTCTTAAAACCTATCTGTAGTCAATGATATTAAGCCTAGATATGAAGTTTGATTTCTCTGTTGTCAGGGTGAATAATCTGCGAATAACCTGAGTTCATGGTAGCAACCTTAACTGGACCATCTTGAGGTAACCGAGAAAGGAATACAGTTTTAAAACATGCATATATTTGATTTCCATAAGGTAAGGATGAAGAGTATTTTATGGGATCAGACTGTACATTTGTGAACACAAAAGCTCTGGGGCAGAGAAAGTTTCAGAAAATAGGAAAACTGGAGATGCATTCTTACACTTGTCGGATCTGACAGTTTCAGAGGTAAAGCAAAAAGGTACAGAGAACATGTCTTTGAGACCTGGATGGAACAGGGGCATTTTTGCATTTGTCAAGATGTCTGATCTATAATAAGAAAATAGGACAAAGAAAAAAGTGTTTTCAGTTTTCAGGGTCTTAATTTTGAGAGTGCCACCTTTTTCACAAAGTGTTGGATTTTACTCCAGTGAGCAGTTTCTGTTTTTTTACTATGGACTTCAGTGCTGTTAAGATCACATTGGAAAAATATGGGGTAGTGTCCTGGGTTCAGCAATAGCAGTCAATTTTCGCCTTCTTAGTAGCTGGCGCAGCATTGTGTTTTGACTCAACCTGGGAACAAAACTGATAACAGAGATGTTTTTAGTTACTGCTCAAATGTTTTGTTCTGACCAAGGACTTTGTGAGTCTCATGCTCTGCCAGGGAGGAGGGGAGGCTGGGAGGAAGCAGGGACAGGACACCTGACCCAAGCTAGCCAAAGAGGTATTCCATACCATAGCACGTCATGCCCAGGATGTAACTGGGAGTTATCTGGAAGGGCAAGTTCCCTCTGGGGTGTTGGAGGAAGGACTCGGTTGGTGGTTGGTGGGGTGTCGTGAGTTATCTGTTGTGGTTGGTGAGATGCTGTATTCTTTTCCCTTGTTATTTCCTTTATTATTATTGGTGGTAGCAGTAGTGATTTGTGTTATACCTTAGTTATTATACTGTTCTTATCTCAACCTGTGGGAGTTGCATTCTTTTGATTCTCCTCCCCATCCCTCTGGAAGCAGGGGAGGGCAAGAAAGGGGGGTTGAGTGAGTGAATGAGCTGCATGGCTGGGTTTAAACCACGACACAACTATATAGTAATTTGGAAATTTCACTCATGCAAGGTTCTTTCCAACCCTAACTATTCTATGACTCTAATACAAAGAACAGGGTCAGAAGCTAAATTTCATAGGAATTAGACTTTTAAGTATTTTAAATTATGCTTGCTTAGAGCACTGGGCTGAAATGCAAAAGGTTTTCTAGATTTGTGGGTTTTGTTTTTTTTTTTTTCTTCCTATTTTTAGTTAAATCTATTTCTAAAGCAGTGATCTGGAGGGTTTAGATGCTGGAAACCAACAATGCCATCAAGCAGAGCATGAGGCTCACAAAGTCCTTGGTCAGGGCAAACATCGCTCAGCAACAACCAAAAACATCGGCCTTATCAGCCTTGTTCCCAGGTTAAGTCAAAACACCAGCTACTAAAGAGAAGAAAAACTGACTGCAACTGCTGAACCCAGGACACACACATGAATGAGAATTGCTGTATCAGTATAAGGGACACACTCTACTTTTTGCCAAAACTAAGAGTCAAAGGTTGAGCATTTATGCAATTCTTATAATAATAACAGTAACAGTGCAGGATAGAAATCACTAATACTTGAAACGGTCACACATACCACAGCATGGTTGACCTTTAGAAAACCTAACATGTTACAAAAAAGGTATTTGTAGAAGATAACAGCCATCATTCTGATAATTCACCTGTCTTAGAAGAGCAATCCATTTGATATGCTATTAATTACATAAAAAATACTGGAATACCAATAAGCTACAGATTTTAATTTATTTAAATTGCTTATATGCAATTCACTTCCAAAGTGCCTCAACATTTGCACTTGAAAAATGTGATCAGCCTACAGAAAATATTCTCAGTGTCAGATGTTCTAGCCTCCACTGGCTCTGACTGACCTTAGTTTGATGGCAAACCAAGACAGTCTGTCTTCCTCAAAAAATTGCTTTCAAACCTGATGTAGTAGGATCACTGTAACAAGCAGTACACCGCCATATTGAGTTATTCCCTACCTCATCCTGGAATTACTAAAGTCAATTTTATTGCTGATTTTATGGGAACAAACTCCAGACCTCTGTGTCTTTGCCAGTGTGCTTCCAAAGTCCCTTCGGGAGTGCTTTATCCAAATCAAGAATTCAATATAACACCTTTAGACCAGGAAGACTACAAAACAAATACAGCTGAAACAAGCAGGTCATGGTAAAGGGTTAGCTACATTATATTGCTTAAAGTACTTGTATGGTATTTACTCACTTAAGTCTGTGCAGCAGCCTCAGCATAGAAAGTTTGTGAATTAAAATTAGAATGTAAGAAATACTACATCATGAGGCTTTAAAATAACTGGCAATCTCACTGTCATCTTCTGTCACTGCCCTGTGGGAGGATGTGTGGTGTAAGGAGATTGTGTGGCATAATAGATGAAGCAAGCCCTGGTAGTCAGCTGAGACTTGGAATGGCTATATAATTTTAGACAAGTCTCTTGACCTTCTTTTGCTTCACTCAAGCCAGCTGGAAAATTGGCGATAACATAGAGCCAGAATGAAAACTAGGCATTGCTTATGGCAGTATTTTCTAGAAAAGTAAATTGAAAAAACGTAATTTCATAGCACTATTTTTTTAGTACCGTTGTGTCTGTAGTACATGCAACCAATTCTATTTATGCAATAGAATTGTATATAGTGTATATATATAGTGCAATAGAAATTTATGAGGTTTATAAATGCACACCCTCAGATTTTAGCTATGTGTTATATACTAAAGAGATCTTGCAACTGTCTAAAATCTACAGATAATAAAAATGTAGTCCATACTCAATTGCTAATTAATCTAAGACCTTCTCTTTACATTTTTATTAATTTTAATGTAATTGGTTAGTGGCCAAAAGACATGATTTATATAAATGCTGCAGTTAACTCATTGCAAGAAGCTGTCACCTATATCATAACAGTAAAAGAGGCTTGGAAACCTATCATCTGTATGTGTCAACTCTACAGTCTGGCCAGGAGGGGACAGTCATTCCTGTTTGACTACAGGTAATATACTGGTGAGGTTCTGTTGAGAGATCCTGACTGGAAAGTGTAAAAGGTGTCAGCCTGAAGTGAGCACTAAAGCCATTTATTCATGTTTCACTGACAAGCCTGAAGCTGTTTGGCCACTTTGTGCATGTTCTCATGTTATTGTGGCTGATGGCCTCCAGTACCTACTTCTGTCTACCTCCTCTGAGGAAGCTCAGCCATCTCACCTTCCTCTACAGTAGAAGTGGGCTGCAGCTCCTCTTGCAGAGGTTTTCCAGTATTTTACCCTGACTGATCTGGTCTGGTTTAAATGATCACTCTGCTTCAAGCAGGCTGGAATAGATAAACTCTAGATGTTCCTTCAGCTGGCATGTCTATGCTCCCCTGGTCGTGGTTGCTCAGTGATATAAATCAGCTTAGGCACATTGGTATCTTCTATAAGCATGGGCAACAGCTGAGCCTTAGGTGCCTCATTAACCAGTTTAAGATGCTGTCTTGGAAATTCTCAAGAGTTCATGCTGATTTGCTTTCTCCCATGAATTCTTCTGGGTGTGCAAGCCTTCCTCTCAAATTATCAAATTGCCTTTGATCCAAAGTCTCCAACTGATGTAAATGGGAGATGGTGGAACACGTTTCTAAAAAGAATTGTGGATAACATAAAATGTGTTGTCAATCTAAGATGATAGCTGAGTTATAACAAACTTTTCTGTCTCAGATAACTGTTCCTAAGCAGCTGCTAATGCAAGAGTAGCACCCTGAGAATAGCTTTGTTCTTCCTTTTCAGTAAAACTCTTTCAGTTGTCACAAATGAAGGTGTAGAATAATATTAGCCCTGAGATCTACATTTATGATTTGATTTAAAGTCTATATGTAGATACTCCATTCATAACTATATAAATATATATATTTTTTTTTAAATCAAGTACAGTAAAGAAATATAGCTGGCAAAAACTAAAATAACATATGAAGATATCAGTAATACCACATGCATGCATATGACAAAAGAAGTAAGTAATTACAAGGCATGGCTTATATAGTATTACTGTATTGGGAAATTAGAGCCCTTTTATTATATTGCAAAGCAAAGATGAGTATCTTTATTTCCTGATGACATTTTGAGAACCAACCCCCATACAAGCAGGTGACCCTTAACTTAATATTGTTAATTACCACCAAGACTAATATAAATTTATGCACATGAAAGGATAAGCAAATATATGTGCCTGAATTTACATGATTGTTTTCATTCAGTTCCAATTTAAATGCTTTTTGTGTCCATAATGTTAAGCAAGGTCATGGCTTGACTGTTGCCCATTTAAAAATCTTCAAAAACTATTAGCTATTTAGATGATGAGATCAAGAAATGTCATTTACCTCTACCTGGTCTTTGGACCCTGGTCTTTGGACCCTGGTCTTTGGACCAGTTTTGTGCTGGAATTCTTGCAATGTATAATGAAAAATAATCCTATTAATGCTTTAAAAATATTCACTGAAAATATTTTTACTCACACGATGTTACTTATTACTTTTCAACTTGGATTGCTAGTGATAGCATGCTGAAATTCAGTGATGATCAGGAGAAGCAGCAGAAAACAGTGTCCTAAGTGAAAGTAATTTTAGAAACAAGTTACATCTGTCCTTGATGAATTATCAGACCTTGCTAGGCATTGAACACACAGTTCTGGGTATTGACCACCTACCATTTAGCATGTTCTACCCAATATCTTCTGTATGATGAAAGCAAAAAACCATGCCAGTCATTGCTTCGCCTTTACTGAAACACAGTCAATGGCTCATAAGAGCTTACAGCCACAGTTGGGAAGGAATCTGAACAAGCACTTGGAGTCATCTGTGTTGGAAAATGGTTGCACTTTAGAAGTCTTTTGCAGCTGGAATTTCTATTTTGTCTAGTGGAGCTGAATCAGTTCATTTCATCCAAGCAGTGATTCAAGCCCTCAGGTGAGCCAGGCAGGCAAATTCCACCAGAGAATTGAAATTTGGCTGTGCAAAAAAGTTGACTTTTTCTGGGCTTGAGTTACATTTACAAATAACAAGTGCATATTTCAAACTCTGCAAGCACATATGGAATTGGTTGGCAATTAGGCATCCCCTGACAAGGTTATTTGTCTTCAGAGTCAACAATTACAGTATGATTAACATTTGTCTAGGTAAACAACAAATGTAGTAAAGTTGCTTATTTAAAATTGTTTACTTTATCATTTACAGAAGTCCAATCATGCCATCATTTCGTCTAATAAAATAATATTGAAAAACCCAGGACAGGTAGGTAAGAAGTAACAGCAAAAGCTCAACAAGATATTTTCTCTCTACTTTGATTACAATAACTTACTGGCCTGGCATAAAACCATTAAAGAGTATGGAAAACACTCATCCTGTTCACAACACTGCTTTGCCTTTTGTTTCCTCAGTGTCTTATTATAGAATCATAGAATCACAGAATCATAGAATCACAGAATCATAGAATCATAGAATAGGTTGGGTTGGAAGGGACCTTCAAAGGTCATCTAGTCCAATCCCCCCTGCAATAAGCAGGGACATCTTCAACTAGATCAGGTTGCCCAGAACCACATTCATCCTGGCCTTGAATGGCTCCAGGAATAGCACATCAACCACCTCTCTAAGCAACCTGTGCCAGTATTTTACTATTCTCATTGTCAAGCTTTTTCCTCACAGCCAGCCTGAATCTCTCATCTTTTAGTTTAAAACCATTACCCCTCATAAAGCCCTGCTAAAGTCTCGAGTGTTCCTGACTAGGATAATTCTGAAATAATTTAGCAATAAAATGGATACTACTGATAAAATCTCTTTGCTATGTATTGATATTTGCCAGACTTTTCATTCACTAACAAGAAGCGAATAGACAAAAAGCTTAACCACATCCTACTTCACAGGGCATTTTTAATTAAATAGAATGAAAACACAAATTTATTATAAAGTCATACTAAAGTTAGGATTTTGTTATGATAATGCTTGATGAAATTTAACTACTTGCATTTGCAACCTTTGAGCCAACACAAAAAGGAAGCTTACAGAGGGCAGAAGCAAGGACAGGCAGCCTTGGAGGAATGCAAAGAAATTTTCTGAGCAGCCAGGGAATGCATCAGGAAAGCTAAATCCCTGATAGAACGGCCAGGAGTTAAAGCTGGACAGGAAAATCAAGAGCACTTAGGAAAGCTTCTATAGGTATGTCATTAATAGAAGGAAGATTAGGGAAAATGTGGTTCCTCTCTGGAAGGAAACAGGAGACCTTGACGATCTTACAGATCTTTTCCAACCTGAGTAATTCTATGCTATGAGAGCTGGTAGATTTAGATCAGATATAAGGAAGAATTTTTTTACTGTGATGGTGGTGAGACACTGGAACAGGTTACTTAGAGAAGCTGTGGATGCCTCATTCCTGGAAGTGTTCAAAGCCAGGTTGGATGAGGCTTTGAGGAACCTGGTCTAGTGGAAGCTGTCCTTGCCCTTGGCAGTGGGGTTGGAACTAGATGAGAATTACAGTCTCTTTCAAACCAAACCATTCTATGACTATAATTCTGTGATAATACCCATCTAATAAATCATATTTTTGTGTCCTTTATCTCATATTTCTATAGAGTCATAGAATAGTTGGGGTTGGAAAGGACCTTAAGATCATCAAGTTCCAACCCCACTGCCATGGGCAGAGACAACTCCCACTAAATCATGTCACTCGAGTCTCTGTCCAACCTGGCTTTGAACATCATCAGGGATGAAGCATTCACAACTTCCTTGGGCAACCCATTCCAGTGCCTCACCACCCTAACAGTAAAGAACTTCTTCCTTATATCCAATCTAAACTTCCCCTGTTTAAGTTTTAACCCGTTACCCCTTGTCCTGTCACTACAGTCCCTAATGAAGAGTACCTCCCCAGCATCTCTATAGGCCCCTCCCTATAGCCATCAAATCTGTTATTCATAAGCATGTTTTCATGCTTATGAATGAAGCTGTAAGAAACATTTTCAATGGCATTTTCTTTAACAAAATACTAATTGCATTTTTGTAAATTATATAATGTGTAAAGAAAATAATGGTAAAGGCAAATACGTCAAGTCACAGGCCAGTCAGTCTTGTCCTTGACTGGCTGAGGGAAAGCTTTCTGCTTTGGTAAATATCAAGAGTAGAATTTGAAAAACAGTAATTAATGTTCACAGCCCCTACTGACTCTGAGAAAGACATGACTTTCAAGGTCATTTAGCTATTTTTAATTATTTCATCCTTAGCCTTAAACAGGAGACTCACATCACCATGGTATTCAAGGAAAAAAAAAAAAAAAAAAGATGGGCCATATCTTGGAAACTACTCTAATGATTGAAAAAACTAAATCCATTTTGTGTAACTATTTAAAAACTCTCATTAGAAGAGATTTGTCTGGCATTTGGACAGGGGGGTCTAAACACTCCTTTGCCTGGGCAAAAAGTGAGCTATCATCAGGAAAAATATCATAAATAAAATATGATTTAACTATACATAGAAATAACATATATAACACATATAATTTAGTAGCAACAGCAGACTGAATGACTGCTTGTAGAAAAGAAGTACTGTTGTTACAGTCAGCATCAGAGTAAATATGAGTGTCTCAAAATGGATTCTTTTTTGGCTTGTTATTGGATGCAAAAAAACACTCCTGTCCTTCTCCAAGGATCAGTAGATTGTTTGTTTTTAACAGAAAAAGCCAAATGGCAATAAGGAGGAATCATACAGTCTGCCAGCAGTGCAAACAGTGAAAGCTGGACATGTACATTGCATAATACTTTGTAAGCTGACAGCTGATACTGGTAAATACCATCAGACCAAACCTCTGTCCTCTCTCCCACTGTTCATCTTAATCTTGTGTAAAACACATGGGAGTCTAGTTATAAGAACACAGAGATTCCTTTCCTTATAGAATGGAGAGTCAGTGGTAGAGGGAAATTCTGAGCTAAAACTAGGATTTCATGAAAGAGAATTCTTTTCATTATAATTGCATAAAATGAGAAACTTATGTATCAGTAGGGTTTTTTCGAATGGAAACATTGAAATATCAATTCATCCATATGATGGAGCCTTGTAAAATCCTAATGTGGAAATATCTGTTTAAACTAACTGTCCTGGGTCTTGCTTTATAATCTAAACAAAAGGTCTATTTAAACTTTGCAACTAGCACCACTGTGACTCAGAATGGGCCACACATCTCCCCTGTGTTTGTCTCCAGCTCTGAAAAATGGGTTAATAATGCTTATCTCTCAGGAAAGTTGTGAGCTTGCCTTTTTAAGCCAGGCTGGGGATGGTAAGAAAGCATGTTGAGGTAATTGACTGATACTTGCAAAGTGTTTTGAATGCAAACATCAAGTAGCTTTTATTCAGGTTTTCTTATCTTTACTTTCCCATTTACAAACCAGTGCACATATGGCAAGATTCTTAGTTACAAAAGACATTTTTTAAGGAAGTTTACAAGCCATAGTGTATCAGAAGGTCTGAACAAGGTGGTTTTGTTATGCTTCTTTCAGATTTACTGTTTACAGCTTTTACCATTAAAGTTTGAAAAGTGCTAGAAAAGAAATATAAATGCCTACTTGGCTTTAAAAGCATTTGAAAGACTATAGCATGACTGTTTTCTTTACACACTAAAGAACCTGCTCTCTTTTGGTGACTTTAGTTCTTTCTATTTCTGTCTTAATCTTGTGCTTTTGTTGGTTTTAGTTTTCAACTTTTCTTGATTTCTTCCCTTGTAAGCACACACACCATCCATCTCTCCCTTTCCAGATATGAAATGTACTGTGGCTGTCCAGTGCAACAGTTCTTCTGTTGCTCAAGGTCAAAGTCTTGCAGTTCCCACCACTTGCATATGTTTTATAATTCCTCTTGTGTCCCTGAAAATGCTAATGCTGCTGCTGCACTGGGAGGCCATAAACTGTGGGTGTGAAAGCTTCTGATGACAGCAAAGGTGTCCCAGGTACCCCCAGAAAGAGGGCACAAGGTGGGACCCAGCAAAATCCACCAGCACCAACAACAGCTCTTACACCACAGAAATTCTCCCAGGGAGCATCTGCCGTTTCTCATGGATTTTCAGAGGTGGGGGCCTCCTCTACCTCCTCCCTTCCCCAAGAGGCTGAGCTATCACCGCTGCCCCAGTTCATACAGGTTAATCTATGGATTTTGCAAAACAGAATGACCTGGCAGATCTGGCCTTTGGAGAGCTGAAATGATCATGTACAAGCGCACTGAGAATCTTATGTGAACCCCATTAGCAGCAGCCTGCAGCCAGCACTGGAGGGAGCAGCCCTGAAGTTCACAATGACTTTCATTTTCATTTGCTAAACAGTGTTCAATATGACCTGGGTGATGCTCCTGAATGCTTGCAGCCATTCTTGTTATTAAAACAACTACAGGAATTATTGTACTGATTAGTCAAATATTGATTCACATGCTGTTCCTCGTGGATAAACATCATACAGTCATAATTATATTTACAGAACAGAAGCAGGACATGCAAGTCCATTTCCATTCTACAGGCTGCTGTGTTTTCTGAAGGATACAATATTCCCTTTGGATGATCTAGGACAAACTTTTAGGGGGTTAAACAAAAGGCTTTTATAGCTCTAGTAGTATAAAAGACCCTTTTAAATACCATACTCTTTTGTGGGCCTGATTCAAACATGTAAGTAAAAACCTATTAGCTGTAATAGTAGGCCTCACCATGCTGAAGTACATTGGGTCTTCATCAAAGCTCATAATTTCTACTGTATTTGCAAGCTCCAGAAGTCTGAAATTCTGTCACTAGTTGTACAAATATTTAGCCTTTGATTTAAAATTGTGATGTTGCTTTTGCTAAATGGAAGTCCTTTTCAGACAATTGTGTTCCTACCTCAATAATCTCTGCAGCTGCTTATTTCCACT
This sequence comes from Agapornis roseicollis, assembly GCA_002631895.1. Classification (NCBI taxonomy): domain Eukaryota; kingdom Metazoa; phylum Chordata; class Aves; order Psittaciformes; family Psittacidae; genus Agapornis; species Agapornis roseicollis. Next base: position 114,062 of record NDXB01014376.1, read on the forward strand.
GAACAACTTTCTCTGTGCTGAGTGACTGAAATTTCTTCCAGTTCAGGAGCACTGATAAACGTAGAGACCGGTTAAAACTAGATCTGACATGCATGAAATTCTGATTCTTTTTTTCTGTGTGCCACTAATCATCTTATTTGGTCTTTAAAACAAAGGTTCATTGTGCAACATTGTTCCAGAAGGCTTCAAAGTCATTGATCAAGAAATATGAATCCATCACAGTGTATAACTGGGTGTGAACTTTCATCATCCCACAACAGGCACTTTGGAAACATCAGAAAGGATGCACTTTTACTTAAATAGTCTTAGCAGGGTCTTGTCTCTTGGTAATACAGCTTTTACTAACTGAGAATGCAGAAGGTAATTTGACATAGCTGCTGAAAAATGTTAGGAACAATCTTTGAGTGTATTTCACAAGCCCTCATGATACTGTAAGTCTTCCCCATTATTAAAGTAGATTAATACATTCTTGCATATAACTATTTGAAGTTACATTCATCTGGCCTGTATCTTTTTAAATGTACCTTGAATTCTTTTGTAGTGTGAGTCGGGTCAAATAAGGGTAGAAACCACTACTTTCTCCATTTTTATCATTATTTCTGGACAAAGTATTACCAAAAAAGCTACAGCATTGCAAGGCAAGCTTTAAACAATAGAGATTTACAGTGGATTTACTGAGAGGCTCTTAATGCAACACTAGCCAACAGAGCTATGATAAAGAGCTTTATCTGGGATTAAAGCTTCCGGAATTACTCATTAATTGGATTAATGAACTGTATTTCATCATGCATGTCAGTCCTCTTTCGTCCAACTACTTCTTCCACATGTAACATTCATTCAAGGAAGATCTCTGTTCTGGGAAAGTTCAAGAACAATATTGAGATTTCCGTGATTTTACATTCATTTTAAATTATTAATGTAATCAAAATTCCTTTTATTCCTTCACTCTGTAACACCTCTGTAATTTTTCTTGATATAATATTTAAAGTATTTTTTAAAACCCCTCATTTCAGAGCTCAGGTGTAAATGGGTTTTTTTTTAAATATTTTTAGATTTCAAGGCCAAAGTGTCTACACTGGTCTTTTTCTTTTATTTTTTTTTTTAGGAAATTAAAATACTGGAAGTGTTTAACTTTGATTGAGGTTTTTTGATTGAAATGCAGTACATTTTATTAAAACATTTACTTAAGTAGAGTCAAAAGAGATACAGCTTAAAAATTCCAGTAGTCTGTGGTTAAAAATTTTCTTTGTAAAATATGGTCTAGGTTTTATTTCCTCCCATTTTTTTTCCCATGTGCTGATAAATGACCTAAAATATTAAAATGAGTTTTTAGCTTTTTGCAGCAGATAAGGTATTCGATTTGCATTTTCAAATGATGCTTCTTCATTGAATATACAGAACATCAGTACTCAAGTGATGGCACTCTGAAACAGTGACATTTAGCCCTGCCTAGCTGTCAAAACCTGAAAAACAGATTCTACAGATACCACTCCTCTGGAGTTGTTAATAAATTGCCTCAGAGTCTGGTTACAGAAGAATATGTGCATGGCAGGAAGTCAGAATTTGAAATGAAAATGTTTCTGAAGTTTGGAAGTTACCTAATCACACATCTTCCCATTTGCTCTGTATGTGTCAAAACCCATTGGCCTGAAACTCAAAAGGGTGAGAAGTTCTCTTTTTTCATATCTTGGTGGAGTGAAAGAGCTGTTTCATCTGCATATCTCAGCAATTCTCAGTTTTCTGCAGACAGAAGGTCCTGAGGGAAAGGAGCTATCTACTGCCATTTATTTGTAGAGTGGAAGTCAAAGTCACAGAGATGGTTTAATGCACATACACTTTCTATACAGAACATTTGCAGTGAAACAGCAGGACTCACCCTGCTTAAAAGAAGTGCAGAATAGACTGAGGAGAGGAGCAAAAAGAGCTTCTGCTATTTTATATCAAGGACCTTTTTTTCTCTGCTCCTAGCCCCTCTGTGCTGGTGGGAGGATGCTTTGATGGGAAGTGGTGAAAGCCTGCATCTCACTGAGATGCATTGTAAAGCTCTTCTGTAGGAGGGAATGGCAGGGATGAACCAATGCTGGCAAGATCTCACCAGCTCCACCACTGAGTATGAACCGTGTCATTAGAGCTGGGTTAAGGTGCCTCAAGAGAGGGCCAGGCTCAGCAAATGGGCTGGAAGATAGGTCAGGCTGGTTGCACCCAAACTCTAATATAATATTCCCTGGCACCAAAGGAGGGACATAGCTTAGGCAAGGAAAAAGAGGGGGAAGTGATATTCAGAGTGACATTTTCCCACTTGATTTTCACTTGGTCTGGGATAATTGAGTTAATGAAATATTGACAATGTTTCTGTGAGTGAATGCATTACTTAACATAAAGAGAAATAACTTTTATAAGAAAAGGTAATGTCCCTTATTAAACCAACTAATTAGAAAACAGATAGACTTTCAAGCCAGAGTCCCATTGTCAGTCTGACAAGAAGAACAAAATTCAAGCTAATGTAGGTCAGACACACTAGCTCATAATTCAATCTAATTGTGTTAATCACTTTGTGGCAGAGAATGAAGCTGGCATCTCAGAGCAGCGACGGCTCTTAACAGGGGACAGGGACCGTCACCATAGTTTGGGGAAGATATGAAGGTGTGCAGTGTTGTGGAGAGGAAGACTGTAATGTAGTGTAAAACAAGAGCTCTTACAGATTTGTATTAACCAGTTGGCTTCTAAACTTTCAGTTCCTGGCTTGTCTTCTTAAGGTATTTTCCTGGGTCTCATGTGTCAGCTCTCAAATGGCTCAAGAATTTGTTCAGAGGAAATGCTCTTCTACTGGAAAATAGGAATCGTGATTCATATGGCATTATTGCCTTCCTAATAGGATTGTTCACTCTTTTTTATGCATAAGTTTCCCTTGTCCTGTACACAGAATCATCACTGAAATTAAACTGCCTTTTATATGAGATAGCCATCATCCAGTTAAGGCAAAAACACTCCTCCAGAGAAAATTTCACATCATTTGCCTTCAGGGAAGACTGATACTGGATTAAATTAATGTATTTGACAGAAAACATTGGTAATTCAATAGCTGTCATATCACCTATAGCATCCTGCAAAGGCAATGACTCTCAGAAGCCCTAGCTGGGGGTGGAAACCATGGAGGTTATCCAGCCAAAATTATTATTGATAATTCAGTTATATTTTACAATGGGTTGGATCAGCCTTTACAGGTGGTGAAACAGAGGGCATCAAGGTAGCTTTAACCAGCTGACTTATCTGTGTAGCCATCCTAAGTTTAGGGCAATTATTTCGGTTTGTAAGTAGGGCTGAGCAAATTACTATTAATCCAGGGAATTAACAGCAGCTGCTCAAGACAGAAGTAGTTTAGTTTTTTTTTAAAGATATTAGCTTGTTATTTGAATCTGGTCTTTGCTGCTAGCAGTAGGATTTGAAAGATTAATTATAAAGGCAAGAAGACAAAATATTTGCAATAAAAATTATGATTTTGGTTTAGGTTTTTGGTTCTTTTTTTTTGTTTTGCTTTTTGTTTTTAGTTTTGGTGTTTTGTTTGTTTCTTTGCCTCTTTAATTACAAGGATAAAAGCTGGTTGGGCTGTGTCCAGTTGAACCATCTTCTTTAAGGCAACATGGGAAACTTACCATTGCTCTGAAGTTTCTTGACATGTGTAGAAGGCAGAAATGAGCACAGTGAACCAACAGGATCCATTAAATATAAAAGACTGTGTTTCCAGTATCAATTAAAGGTATTTTTTCATGTTTTCTTCATTGCAGATGTAAACTGGGTTAGTGACAGATAGACATTCCCATGCCATAGACAGTGAAGATAAAGGAGAGAACCCAGGGCTCCTGGGAAAATCAGCCTCTTGTAATGCAGGTTTCAAAGCCTTGCAAAGCAGGTTACAAGGTCTTGCAGTGAACAACAAGAATGACTGCACTAAGCTATGCAACTGCTGTCTGAGGCTTAGGTGCAACCAAACTCAGTCTCATGGCAGGCCTGTGTAGTTTAGGTCACACAGGTTGCTTAAATGTGCAAATTGAAAACAGTGTATTTTTATTGCTGCTACTAAAATCTTGATTTCCCTGTTTGTGAAGCAGAACACTGCAGTGAATAGATGTGTGGTTTGTTATATATCCAGTACACAGGGTATTAGAAATACAGGTTTATGCCACTGGTTATGCCAACATCTTCATGTCAAGAGCCAACACTGATTTCATGCTAAGATGAAAAAGCATTGTGTGGGCTGCAGTCAAGATATACATGTCTGAGCTGCTAAAGGCCCACAGAGATTAAAAGCTGTCTACAGTTACTGATAACAGTATCAGACATCCTCACTTACGAGCTGCCTTTTTGAGTCTGTAGACTCTATGGTCTTTCTCTGATACCATGCATGCCAGCAGCGACTTGGTATGTGTCCTTGAAGCAGCTGACTCAAAACTAATGTCATCCAAGGCAAAACTGTCTACATCAACCTCAAAATCTGAGCAATTTATATGCCTTACACCTTTCAGCCTGTGAACATGACAATAAGCAAGCATTGCATGGAAACACTGCTGCACATATTAATATGCCAGGAAAGCATTACACTGAATTGAAATTGTATATCTGGTTATAATCACCTTAGGTGAAAATCAGGGTTGCACACCTCATGGGTCTACCCACAGTGATAACACATATCCATCCCACTTCTCAGTGTCCTCTCTTCTGAAACCCTAATACAGACTGAGTAACTCTTTCTATGTTGAGATAAATCTCTGTAGCTAGTCTTTTTCTTTATTTGAAGCAGATTTGGGGTTTTGTTGTTTTTTGTTTTTTTTTTTTTTTTTGTGTGTTTGTTTGTTTTTTTTTTTTATTTCAGCAATT
>NDXB01014376.1:125667-154855 GCA_002631895.1 Agapornis roseicollis
TTTTTTTTTTTTTTTTTAAAAAAAGTACCTAACTAAGCATATGCACCTCTGTGTAAATTATCTTTGATAAATGAATTCAAATTTTTTGTTAATTTAAAAAAATAACCTTGACATTTTTCCCATGTATTCTCTCTGACCATATCTAAGAAAGCTCTCTCTTTAGGAGGAACAAATAAAATCCCTCCATCTCTTCTGCTTTGGTTTTCATCTTCTCCAGATGGTCTGGTCAGTCAGGACTCATGCAATGACTTGGAAAATCAGAAGCTGTCATTTCTTCCCTGCTTCCCCATCTCAGCATTCAAGGGCAGTGTCGTGGTTTAAACCCACGCAGCTCGTTCACTCACTCAACCCCCCTGGCTTGCCCTCCCCTGCTTCCAGAGAGATGGGGGGAGAATCAAAAGAATGCAACTTCCACATGGTTGAGATAAGAACAGTTCAGTAACTAAGGTATAACACAAATCACTGCTGCTACCACCACCAATAATAATGATACAGGAAAAGAATACAGCATCCCATCAACCACAACAGATAACTCACGACACCCCACCAACCGAGTGCTGACCGACCACCTCTTCCAACCACCCCGAGAGAACTAGGCCTTCCGGATCACTCCCAGTTACATCCTGGGCATGACGTGCTATGGTATGGAATACCTCTTTGGTCAGTTTGGTCCTGTCAGTACAGTCCTGTCCCTCCTTCCTCCCGGCTTCCCTCCTCCCTGGCAGAGCATGAGGCTCACAAAGTCCTTGGTCAGGGCAAACATCGCTCAGCAACAACCAAAAACATCGGCCTTATCAGCCTTGTTCCCGAGCTAAGTCAAAACACAGCTACTAAAGAGAAGAAAAACTGACTGCAACTGCTGAACCCAGGACAGGCAGCTAACTAACTAAATTTCGGCTGAATATAGGTTAATATTGCAGCATCTTTGTTAACAATTTTCTTTAAAAGTAATATTTTAGTGGCAATATTTGTAGATAATTTCACATAAAACTACTATCATATTGTAGTTAAAGTATTTTAGTGGCTTAGCATTACTACTGGACAATACTAGTTATCCACAGTAATTGCCTGAAGATTCCATATTACATTTAAATGGGGAAAAAAGAGACTAATGAAGTTATACAATTAGAGTGATCATAGCTAATGGTTAAATAAGGATGTGAATTGCATCTATGGAGATGTTCTGGGTTCTCTGATGCCCTGGATTTAATGATATTTAGCTGAATCTTAAAAGCAGAAGCTTAAGAGAAAGTAAATGTTCCCCATCCAGAGCTGATGACCTGAGAATGTGCAAGAGATTAAAAAGATTAAAATTCTAGATGAAAGCCCAGCCTACATTTATTACAATACACTTATTGCAAAAATATTTTGTTTTTTACTGTATTATCTGAAATGTAATTAGCAAAAATTTATAGAAAAGGTAAAAGAGGCAGAAATAAAATTCTTTAGCTTGCACAATTTCAGGAAAGGTTTCTGACCTTACCTGAGGATACACACCTGGGGCAAACCTGAAGATTCTGTCTTGTGCTCACCACCTGGTATGCAGGGTGAGAACCTGGCATTCCCAAGCAGATCCACAGCACAGAAGGTGCCTGAAACATTGACAACATCTCAAAGATGTTAGAAGCATCTTCACTAAAATTTCTTATATCAATACCACTATCTGAGAGAGAAATGCTTTAGCTTGAGGTATCTGGAGGCAAGGCTGTAATAATTCTGGGCAGCCTTTGCAGCAAAACTAATGGCCAAACCAGAGTCCTGAAAAAAGAAGGTACAAGTGATATTTTTGAATATTTAAAGTGAGATCAAAATATGAAATTTTGAGCTAAAGCTTAAATTTATGGAAGATACTGTTTTCTTTCTAGCAAAAGCACTCTCTTAATTTGGTTTATATAGACTGTTTGCACTCTCCTATTTTGCAATGTTGCAATGCCATTTAATGTAAACATGGGGCAACATCTTGGTTATTTTATCAAGAGTGTCAGAAAAAAAATGAATGTATCAACATGAATAAACCTAGAAAAAATCAAAATAAGTGGACAAGTAGCTTCTACTGCAGTTTCCAGTTGACTAAACTACTAGTAAATGAGAATGCCATGATGGAAATATTTAGATGTACAATGCAGAAAACACATAAAAAGCTAAATGAAGACTAGGTTTTTTAATTATGGGACTTAAAGGAGGTACAGCAAGCATTGCTTCTCACACAGGCTTGTGGGCCTTCATAGCAGACCTGTAAAAAATGTAGTTTCAGCTTTCAGGAGGCCCACTGAGGAGCTGCGTGCTGGAGGTGGGTTTGTATCCCATGTACTTTCAGTACTGCCTTGTCAGAGAAGGCTCAGCTAGCACTCACTTAGGTTTGGTTTTGCAAGGAGAACACGCTCTCCAGCAGGATTATTTTTTTTATTTTCTCTAGGGTGTTTTACCCATCACTGTAATGCTCAAGGACTTCGAAACACAAAAATTTCAAGCACCTTTTAGGCTTTGTAGCATTGATAACAATGCAACATTCTGACAGATAATAATATATACAGAATTAGTTGTATCAATGATCTTTAACTTCAATGCCTGTAAAATCCATGCTATCCATGATCTTGTGATCATCAGTGAAGAATCAATGAAAATCTGCCACCAAATTACAAAAGTGGAACAAAACCCAGCTCCAGAAAAAGGAAAATGAAAAGATGCCAACTGAAACTGCTGCTGTAACTTGTGATAGGCTTTGGCCATAATACACCACCTAAATCCTTATGTGTGTCCACTGAGTTTAACCCCAGTGTGATAAGATACAAAGCCCAGCCTGCAGAATCCAAAAGAACAACTAAGGTAAATTAAATAAGTGTCTGCTTCTGCCTTTCTCAACAGGGCTGCTGGTATGAAAGCTCTGGAGCCACCTGAAACTTCTACCAGAGAGCAGAACCATTGCTGAGAAGCTCACAGCCTGAGAAGAGAATCTCAAAAACTGTCTGCAGCTACCAAGACTGTCACTAAAATGGCTCTTTCAACCTGCCAAGTAAAAAAAAGAAAAGAAAAGAAAAGAAAAGAAAAGAAAAGAAAAGAAAAGAAAAGAAAAGAAAAGAAAAGAAAAGAAAAGAAATAGGAACAAACTTCCAACAGATGTAGCTGTCATTTAAAATTAAAGCAAAACGCTGTTGATACAAAACCTTCTGATGTGTGCAATCATGCTTGTTTCTACAAAAGCAAAAGTAGCAACAACTCTTAAAATATTTCAGTTAAAAATACAAGAACAAAGTGCACCAACACTGACACTGAGTAGAAAAGCTCCACAATATGTCCACACATGCATCCTATAAGCACCACAAACCCTGTCCTCAAGGACCAATAATCCCTCCAAGAAATCATCTGCTTTCCTTTTCACAAAGCATGCTGAAACATGAAGTCATGAATTTTCCTTCTGACAGGAGGAAAACACACCTGCTGTAAAAGCGAGAAAAATATGGAATAGGAATGGTTAGCAAAACCCACATCATGAAGTGTCAAGTCTGGGCAGAGGAAAAAGCTGCTGGAGTCCCTGGCCCAGGATCAAGTGTTTAGAAAAGAAGATAGTTGTTTTAGGAAAATAGCCCCATTTCAAACCAAGCAGTCATTCTATCTAACACAAATTAGTAGCACTTTGAAAAACAAGCCTCCTGCTAACCTAGAAATAGAGTAATCTTCCCATATCAATCTGTACTGTGTCAAAACACTACACATGTCCCCACAGCCAAACGTGTAAATGGTACAGATAGATCCTCATGTCACCAGGGCCTTTTTCAGCTTCTCAAGACCAGGGCAAATTGAAAGAATAGGCAATTGCATACACTAAATGGGGATAATTGCTTCCAGGTGAAAGAAGCTTATAGTCATATGCAAAATCCATTTCTACTCAAGTAGAGTCAAGCTGTCTCTTTCTCTATTTACATGGGGATAGGGTGGAAGGGTTTGGGTGATGCCAGGTGGGAGAAAAGTATCATGGAAATGTGTTTAAACTCTTATGTATTTTCCTTAACTAAAAAAGAAAAACCCTATAAAAAAAACCTATAAAAAACCCATATTCAGAAATATATTTCCTCTTTCACATGGCTTTGAGGTATCCTTATTTAAAGCATTCTTCTATGCTGCTTCTGCCACACCCATTAGAATTCCTTCCCAAGTAAGTGAAATATTAGTTTTTAAGAGCTTATCTAATTATTTATATTTTAAAAATCACCTTGGCTAATCACTGACAAGCTGCATTGTACAACAAATCAGTTGAGTCCATATTTTTTAAAAGTACTATATAATCAAGCCATTTAACCAAGCATTTTGTGTGTCTCAGGACAAAACAAACCTCTGTCAATAAAATTACAAGGCATATCACAATCTACAGCAGATGTTTTATTGAATTCTTTAAATATATTACTCCATTAGCATCAGTTCATGTCACTGTTACCCTTCAGGTGAATTCTTCTTAAATGAATACCAGATAACGGATGAACCTGTTGCAGCAATAGATTTACAGTTATGGATTTAAGAGGTCTCCACTGTATTCACGTTACTTTATTATGATTTAGCACATGCTAATTAAAAATAAAAAGACTTTTTCCCTTTGCTTTTTTCCCTTGTGCATTTTGAAGTGATTTAATTCAAAAGAGAAAGAGCAAACGACAGATCAAAAGAAAATGTTAGACTATAAATTACCCGCTTCCCTGGACATATGGACTATTCATTAAGTACAAGGTTGAATGCTAGTTAAATTCCTTGCCTGTCAGATATGCTAATTCACCCAAGCCACTTTACACATCATGTAAGATATTCCCATGGTGTGATTTAGGGAACTGCATATTTATGCTGCTACAGGAAAGGCTGGCACCAGTCACTTGGAGGTGCCACTCCTACGTTTAAGAATGGAAAAAAAAGTCTTTGTCCAGGAGTCCAGTGCCCAGATGTGACTGTATTACCCTGCCTTTCCAGCAAAGCCCTGCAGACCTGCCAGTGCAAGCACCAGCTTGGGCTGCACTAAACACAAAGCAAAAGTCCTGGTTTTGGGACAGTAAAGACAGTAAGACATCCTTCCAATGAAGGTCCTTGTGGAATGGTTCAAAGGAAAAGAGGTGCAATTGAGGCATCTAAAACATATCTGCCTAGCCTACACCTGGGAGCCAAGGAAGCTAGATAAGCCCAGACCCCCTTGGCATGTGTGCAGATCAGGAAGATAAGCCCAGGTAAGTGTCTGCTCTACCATTACCATTAAAAACCACAAATTAACTTAATGAGAATTGCGTCACATCCCAAGAAGGTAAGTAATCTCAGCAGGAAAGATAACAAAAAATTCACTAGGGATAGAAATAAGAGGTGTATGGAATTGTCTTTCTCTTGGAAAGACTTGAGTCTACCTATATGGAAGTGGCACCAGGCAAATATAGGGCTCCCCCATCTCTGAAAAAGTCGAAACATTTAAAGACAGCCTGTGTCCACCAGTGCTCCTGTTTTCTACAGTTAGTTAAGGTAGGGATATTGCATTCAAATAGAAATGGTATTGCATACTAAAAGGGAGAGTGTGTAATCAATATCCTTTGTATATTGGGAATGGTTTGTTGTTAGAAAGAAGCACACAACCTTGATGTACATGCAAAGCTGTAAAGTGCCTACATCAACATACATTTTATTATTTAATTTTTAAAAGGCCTATAGAATTTGCAATATTTATACAAAATTTGCAGTTAGGCAATATAGTATTTATTCATGGGTGAAAGTCCTGAATGCTCATAGTTGCATTCTATTTTAAAATGTTGATTGTTCTTAACATTCGCAAAAATAAGAATCCAGTTTGCACTGGACAGATGCTAGCAAAACCCTGCCAGAATCAACATAGTCTTCTCAGCAGAGTTGAGTGAATGCAATTTAGAGTCCTTCAGCAATCCCTAGCACTTCCCAAGCTTCTTTTCATCAGAGACTTGACAAAGTATTTTGAACCACTTGCTTTTTTCTTAGATAAGCATCTTGTAGGAAATTAGCTTAATACTAGTTCACAATGGCAAACCCTTATGATCCTGTTTTATTATTACTGCTCAGATCATCATTCACATCATAAATAAAGATATGGAGCATTTCTCCTGAAAATACATTATGCTGCTAAAAGACTGCGTTGTTCAAAGCTACCTTTGTGTTGCTGTAAAGAAAGGAGTGGTGTTGAGGCAGGGTGTCTCAAAGAGCTTTCTCTGTTGCTAAAGTGAGACATAACAGTGAACTTCCAGAAAGGTACATAACCTGGTGCTGGTGTCCAGCTTGTGCTGGTGGATCAGGTCCAGTGACATCCTGTGCTTTGCTGGTGATGAGCTCACTTAGGCAACGCATGCTTCACTCAGCATGAAGTAGAAGATGAATAAACACAACTAAGGATATAAGAACAGGGACAAAGGCAGTCTCACTCCTCACTCTCTCTCCAGAAATGCCAGCACTAAATGGCATAGTCTAAGGAACAGGAGATATGGCCGTACACTAGATTTTTTTCTTTAAGGTCTTTAATAGCATACCAGAGACTGAGGCCAAAACTTTTCCTAGTCATTAGACAGAGACAGATTAACACTGTACTTCAACACATTTTTTGATGGGTGTGTTTCCAGACTGAGGAGCACACCGTTAAAATTTATTTGAGCTGTTTTCCTACACAGTAATTTTACCAAAGGGTAGTTCACTTCTGTGACAGAAATTTTCTGTTAGAATTTTTCACTTTTATCCAGCTTCAAGTGGAAAGGCACATCAGAGGGTAGCTTTTAACTATTAAGCAAGAATTTGGTTATAGAATTTGGTGTTCTCACTGTCATTTTTGTGAAAGACACCACTGATTAACCTTATTGTGTCAGGAGTCACCACGCAATTTTGTTAACAACAGTCTTAAAATTTGCTGGTTTGTTTTTTGGGGTTTTTGTTTGGTTGGTTGTTGGTTGTTTTTTATGTTTTTTGTTTTTGTTTTTGTTTTTGTTTTTTTTTCTTGAGAGAAGGTAAAGAAGAATTTTTGTCTGGAAAAAAACCACAGTATTGTTGTTTGTTCTCCTAAAGAGCAGTCCTTAGAGAGAAATCGTCAGATAGTTGAGAAATTGTTTTTTCTCCATCTTACAAGATTTTATTCTCCATCTTTCAAGTCAGCCCCCAGGGCAGAATAGCTTTCTCAGTACTGAACCATGGCACATGAGTTAAAGTTTTCAAAATAATAGACTGTGGATTGCCTGAATATGATTTTTCCTTATTATGACATTGGTGTGTATATGTACAAAGTTAAACTCAGACTATAGCCAGACTCTGTTTCACTGATTTCTCCCCCCTGATTGCTATTCTCAGAGCCTCTAAGAGCGATTCCAGCCCTCAAATATGCACGACGTATTAGAATGACATTGAAAGTCTAGCCAATTAGTGACAGAATAAATCTGAATTAAAATGCACAGTTATGAGGATTTTTGGTTACTGACACTATTTGCAATCACTTCTGTTTTATCACACCTCACAAAGGAAATTGTGCAGTGGGTTTGCATGGCTTTATTTGTATATAATTGATATTGTGTCTTGTTGCCAGTCAGTACAGAAGATTCACAGTAGTTGGAAAGGTAAGGGGAGGAGCCAGCAATTCACACTTCAGTAGTCAGAGCTGCTAAACTTAATATTCAAGCTACATTCCCATAAACATAAAATATAAGGATGAGGAAGGGATTTAAATTTATGAATAGGGAATTACATTCTCCCTCTCTAGAACTCTCTTGTCATTTGCTGTCGCTAATGATGGAATGGTTTGCAAATTTATTTTGTGATTGAAATACAGATTTAACAAATTCTGAGCTTTTAGAATATCAGAGTTGGATGGCAATTAGAATAAGATGTAATTGTCAATTATCACAATATATCCATAAAGTCATTAAGCAGCAGTGAAACTGCAGATGGTTTGAAAGGTATCTAAGTATTTCTAAATTTAGCCCCATTAAAATGATAGACCAGTGTAAAAAATAGTGCTTTAAGGAGTCTGGGGGAGGGAGAAAATGAGACTAGTGGTCTAGTAGTCTGTGATCTGTATAAATAAAGCTCTAAAGATTCAGAGACAAGAGACCTTAATTGAAGTCCATTATAATCAATAAAGGAATAAAAACTAGACAGAAATAGAACAGGAAGGAAAACATGCCAAGCGATTTTCAAAGTACTGATTGTACCAAGGGAGTTTCAAAATACTGCGTTCCCACCTATAATTTCTACTGAATTAACAAGGGCTTTTCATGGTCAAGAACTCAGGAAATCTGTCTGCTGTTGAATTTTGGCATGAAGTTCTTCTCTAAGGATGGTATTCCTCTGACCTCACTTAACCTTTGATTTCACCCCTGCCCCTCCATTTTTCCTTTTTTTACAAGGTATGGACTATAAATAAGTCTTCATCCTGAACCACACTTTTCTGCACTGCAAAATTCCCTGATCTGCTGCATTTGCTTCATCTGAAAAGGCAGAGAAAATACTTTTGTCTGTCCCTAGGCTTGTAACAGAGTACCCTGTGAACACCCAATATCTCTAAAAATGTAGCTGTCATTCAGGGGATACTTGTTTCCACCTTGTCCTCCTGTTCTTTGTGGCTATGAGGATCCTGTCAGGAGTCTTGCCAAGGTGTAGGGAATATATAACAGCAGTGCTAATCTTCATGATCTGAATCTGTGAGCCAGGCTTCAGCAGCAAAAATTTTGGTTCAATTTATGTTTTCCATCTGTTTATTCAGCTCAAAGTATCATTTACAAGAGTTTCTTCCCATCTATGAAGAATGCCACTTTTCTCTTTCAGGGAGATCCACTTTTAAAGAATGTGATTCTAAGTGTTGAAACTTTAAGAAAACATTAACTAGCATGAGATTTACGAGATATAATTAAATGAAATTTTATTCATATAACTTAGGGGAAATTACCTCTGATTTGCCTAAATCTTCTTTCTATTAAAATAACAAAAAACAACAACAAAAAACACCAAAAAAAATAAACCAAACCAAACCCTAACAAAATATCTGCAGCATACACATATAGTCATCATCTGAATTTACAGTGCTTTGGTACCTAAATGACCCATTAGTGATTATTGCTGCAGCCAGATAGTGCTTATTTCAGGAAGAGCATCATATTTGATTATAAAGTGCAAAATACACATAATATTAATGTGCTATATTGGCCAGATTAACCAGCCCCTCTTCTTACAGTATAAGTAGTAGCATTTAGTTCAATATAACACAAAATTAAGTTAACGAAAAAATAAAAGAGGGAATGGATCAATTGAATAGTCAGGAGGCTGCACAGCCTGCACCACTCTTTCTGCTTCATTCAAGACAGGCTGCTATGATAATTTTAACTCTGACTGGTCAATGATGGTGCAAAATGGAAGCCAAATGCTGTACACCTTGTTAATGCCAGCAGTCCCACTGAACACCAGTGTTCATAGCAGTTTCTGTACTACATCAACCAGATGCCATGAAATGAAGTAGGATAGTCCATTAATTTCTTTTAGTGCAGGACTGGCAAACTGATAAGTGCGCCAACAGAAGTGCTGAATAGGGGGTTGGGAGGTTAGAAATGCACCTGATACTGAATATCTACAAAACAACTCCAGTAAATTAATCAAAAACCAGACAAATGTATTTTTTGCAGAGGAATATTTTCCAATAAGAAATCAGCTGCTAAATGTCTGTCATAGGTAACAGAAAAGGCTAGAAGCTTTCTCCTTTCAAGCGAGATGTTTGTATAAATTGGCTAATGAAAAAAACCCTCAAGATTATTTGGCAGCCACCCTTAAAAGAAATTTTAGGTCCATCATACAAAGAGATGATGTGATATTGTGACTATGCGTGCATTGTTAACTCAGAATTTCCTTTACTTTCATTTGGTAGACTAATTAATTCCCATTCATGTTTAAGTAAATGATTCTTTGCAGCATTCACTGTCTAAGTTCTTATTGGATAAACATAAACAAAATTTATGGATAACTAAACCCAAGTCCTTGGACTGCTGAGAGGACTGTCTTGAGATTTCAGCCTTTAATTTCTAACTTCTTAAAAAGTCCACAGTAAGTAATGATGCTCAGTATATCAGCCTGATACTGCCTCTGCACAAAAGTGCTGGTTAGATGGCATCCATAACTCTTGCAATGCTGAAACTCACAGCAAAAACAAGTACCATCATGAGGTTTTTCTCCTTCAATAAAGATGTTTCCTTAAGTGTCTCCTATAAGCTTATATCAAAAGAACTTGTATAACAAAGTAACCATTTGCTCAACACACTCTGAGGAGCAGAATCCACAGAAAGGCAGTAGTTTCAGTGGTCTGAGCTGGCTTCTTTCTGCTATCATACAAAACATGAGACAAAAGTTGGCTTACATTTTATAAGTCAAGGAACTTGTACCTACGTATTATCCCAATTAAGCAATCTGGCATTTAAAAAATATCAGCAGGAGTGAAGTTTACTTTAGTAACATTCTTTCAAGGGCTTGTCTTTAGATCTTTAGGCAAGGAAATAAAAAGTAATTCTTATGAAAAAAAAGTAATGAATATCTAATATTGCATCTATAATATCTAGTAATCGCATACCTCCCTTGCCTTTGGGCAAGTAAACTGAGAGAGGACCTGACTGATAGATACTGTGATGGTGTGAAAAATCTGCTTAAGAAACAAAAGCAGACAGGTTTTTAAAAGAAACAAGCAGGCAAACAAAGCTACATTTTCACTTAGAAAAGGAATTTTTAAAAATGAAATGGGAAACAGGCTCTGAAAGAACATTTGTTCTTAGCAGATAGGCAAGCCTTTTAGAGAATATCCAGACTACAAGGACATTAAAGTAAAAATGAAGCTATTTAAAGAAGAGGACAAAACATTTCAAGATCACTGGAGAACACATTTTACATAATGAAGAATTCAAAGAAAAGGAGAAAAAGAATGATTTTTCAATACCATTTTCAGTAGTATCTTAAAGTCCCTAATCAAAAAATGAAGTCTTTATACAGAGCACAGCAATTATAGCTATTAAATACTGTATATTAATTTATTTCCTTGATCCTTTCTTATTTCATTTTTATTTCTTTTTTTTTTCTTCCCTTATTTCTGCATTTCTTTCTTTTATTCTCTTCCTTGCTGTCTTCACTCTCATATGTGCACTCCATTCTTTTTTCTTTTTTTTTTGAATAAGTTATTTCTAGAAAACTTTTATGAACATTTGAAGTGAATGATGACATAGTGAAAATGTGTGGAAAAAGCACTGTTTACTTGATTTCTTAAAGGCTGTAATACAAGCACTTTCTGAAAGTGTGTTTGAGCTTTGCCTGTGAATAATCATATTTAGGAACCAATTAGGTAACATGACCACTGTCATGGTTTAACCTCAACTGGCAACTCAGAACCATGCAGCCGTTTGCTCACTCCCCCCCTC
The DNA here is from genome assembly GCA_002631895.1 of Agapornis roseicollis. Taxonomy (NCBI): domain Eukaryota; kingdom Metazoa; phylum Chordata; class Aves; order Psittaciformes; family Psittacidae; genus Agapornis; species Agapornis roseicollis. Next base: position 137,079 of record NDXB01014376.1, read on the forward strand.
CCCTACCTCCCAGAGGGATGGGGAGGAGAATCAAAAGAATATAGCTCCCACAGGTTGAGATAAGAACAGTCCAGTAACTAAGGTATAACACAAGCCACTACTGCTACCACCAATAATAATAATAAGGGAAAAAACAAGGAATGAGAAAACAACCACTCACCACCCTCCGACTGATACCCAGCCCGACCTGAGCAGTNTTGAGATAAGAACAGTCCAGTAACTAAGGTATAACACAAGCCACTACTGCTACCACCAATAATAATAATAATAAGGGAAATAACAAGGGAAGAAAATACACCTGCTCACCACTCACCAATCGATACCTATCCCGACCTGAGCAGTGACCTAGCCCTTCCGTGTAACTGCTATCAGTTTATATAGCGGCCATGATGTGCTGTGGTATGGAACGCCTCTTTGGCTAGTTTGGATCAGGTGTCTTGTCCCTGCTTCCTCCCGGCTTCCCCTCCTCTCTGGCAGAGAATAAGACTCAGAAAGTCCTTTGATCACACTTGGTCAGAGTGAACATTACTGAGCAACAACTAAAAACATTGGTGTTATCAGCATTGTTCTCAGGCTGAAAGTCAAAAACACAGCACTGCACCAGTTACTAAGAAGTAGAAAAATGACTGCTACTGCTGAAGCTATGACAACCACAATGAGGCAATGTGCTTTGTCACTTGCTGAACTATATTTTGTAGACACAAGAGTGTCTCACAGAGGGCTTAGGTACCAAAGAAATTTGCCATCAGAGTTCTGACAGGAAGGTAAAATAGGAAATTATGTAGGTGAAAAAACAATTATATGTAGCTGTGCTCTATTTGCAGTGACTGGAGACTCTGAAATGGAGCCTATGTTTGTATCACCCTCATCAGGAATTGCATGCTGATGTGGAGATGTCTAATAATACAAATAAGGCCATATTTAACTACTTGCCAACAGTGATTACAACCAAACATTTCACCATTACACATACAGCATATAAGCCCTATAACAAAAAGTCTGTGAAGCTTTAAGTCATTATTCATTAGTGTTTTAATTTGTCATGCTCTGTTTGACATTGTGCCTCTTCCTTTTTTTTTTTTTCTTAAGTTACATATTTTTTCATTATAAACAATTGGGAATGAAAATGCCTCATTAGAAAAAAAACCCAAACAAATAAGGCAGAAATTGTTGGGGTTGTTATTGCTAGAACTTACCAAAACACCAAAATCACAAAAATAGAAGGAGCTTTAAAATCTCTTACCACTGTTCAATTTGGGTAAACATAGTACATACACAAGAGAACTGTGGATGGAAGCAGAAAAACTGCTTTTGTACAATTTAAAATGTAAAGAAACATATACACATCTGACCTCCTTTCTTAAAAAAAAAAAAAATCATTAAATCATAGAATAATCCAGCTTGAATCTCCCCTCTTTTATTTAATAACCACTACACCTCATCCTACCACAACAGGCCCTGCTAAAAGGTCTCTCATCGTCTTTCTCATAGGCTCCTTTTAAGAACTGAAAGGACTCAATAAGGTCCCTTGGAGCATTCTCCAAGCTAAACAACCCCACTCTCTGAGCTTTTGTTTTGTGAAATAGCACATCTTGCTAAGCATATCTGTATGTCATCTTATCCACAAAATTTTCTATAGAAGACAACCTAGACTGCTGCAACATTTTTACATGAAAATAGTTTCTGGTTTTCTGCTATTATCAGGCAGACGAGCTTTTTAGTACACACACTAGTTTCTAACATTGTTGATCTGGGTAACACTATAAGCAACTATGAGGAAACATGAAGCCTCAAAAATTATTAATGCTCTCTGCATAATTTCCTTTTTAAGTGAAATCTTAGAAATATTTTATAAAGCTGGTACACTGAGCTTTAAAAAAGGCACTGCTGAAGACTAATTGTCCTCTATCTCTCTCTTGTCTGTAGCTTCAAAGTCTTCCAAACTGTTCATCAAGATATACGTTAGAGAGAAAATGAAAGTTTTTAGATTGAGAATAAAGATTGTTGGATTACAAATAATAAATGAAACGTGAGTGCCTGAATAAATTATTGGGCTTTTTAGGCTCACCTACATAAGTATTCTTTTTTATTTATAATTTTGCCACTTCTAGTAATTAAAGATTTAACCAGAAAGAACATAAATCCATTCCTTGAAAAAAACTCTTGTAAGCAATTTTTGAAATACAACTTCTATGTTTGTTTTTCAGCAAAATGCTTGGTATAATACATTTTTACTACAGAGGTGTCAGTCTGCATCTTCCTCCATTGGGAAAAGACTTAAAATAAATAATTATATTGCTTTAGTCTTTCCTCAGGCCTTAGGAAGCATCCTCATTTCCATTTCTTTTATGATATCTAAGGTCCCCAAAAGAGAATTACTTATGATACAAAAGGAGAAGAAAATTAGAAGATGTTTTCTTTTAGCTTCTGTGGGCTACACCTTAAATAAGAGTTACCTCCATTTTTCAACCAGGAATCATTTTCACTGTTATCAATACAGACAATTTCACTTATTTAGGAAAGACATGATTAGTTTTACAGGTCATTGCAGAGGGTGCACCAAATTGTGTGCAGCTCCCAAGCTCTCTACCCTAATTCCCATCCCAGAACATTAAATTTCTGTTTTTCTAGATAGTCTGATGCTGTCATCTTCTCCTGAGGATATCAATTTCCTCTATGCCAGTAAATGAATGAATGAAGACACTGCTGTGTCAAAAATCATTATTGGATACTGGTAGGTCACACTAACAAGAGGAAAGAAGCCAGTAGGTGATTCCTACAGTTAACCTTCACACATACACGTATGGGCCTGAGCAAAGGAAGATGACACATAGACCTAAGATGTAAAGGCTTATCAGAAAGACAAATGTTCCAGATGGAAAACATTTTTTTACCACCAGGCCATTGGTTCGAATCTATTCAAAAACTGTGAGAATAACAAAGGTTAAAGGATTGAAGTTACTGAAAGACAGAGGTTTAAAAGCATTTCCCTGTCTTTTCTGTGTATTTAAAAAGACAAATAAGCAGTAATACCTAAGAGTACCTAGTAAAAACTTCAATAAAACATGAAGAATGCCCTTTTAAAACTACAGAAAACTAAAGTTAATACATCTCTTGAATGCTCAGGTAGCCTACTTCTAATGTAAACATAGCCATATTATCACAGGAAAAAAGGGAGATTAGATAGATAAATAGATAGATAGATAGATAAAAGTTGAGCTAGAAAATGTACACTGCTTATAGTAACAATGTATGTTAACAAAGTAATATATAGAAAGTAGTGATAATATTAAGTAAAAATAAGTCGTGATATTGATGTGACATTGTTCTGGGTTCAGCAGTTGCAGTCAGTTTTTCTTCTCTTTAGTAGCTGGTGTTTTGACTTAACCCGGGAACAAGGCTGATAAGGCCGATGTTTTTGGTTGTTGCTGAGCAATGTTTGCCCTGACCAAGGACTTTGTGAGCCTCATGCTCTGCCGGGGAGGAGGGGAAGCTGGGAGGAAGGAGGGACAGGACTGTACTGACAGGACCAAACTGACCAAAGAGGTATTCCGTACCATAGCACGTCATGCCCAGGAGGTAACTGGGGATGATTCGGGAGGCCTAGGTGGTTGGAAGAGGTGGTCGGTCAGCACTCGGTTGGTGGGGTGTCGTGAGTTATCTGTTGTGGTTGATGAGATGCTGTATTCTTTTCCTTTATCGTTATTATTATTGGTGGTAGCAGCAGTGATTTGTGTTATACCTTAGTTACTAAACTGTTCTTATCTCAACCTGTGGAAGTTGCATTCTTTTGATTCTCCCCCATCTCTCTGGAAGCAGGGGAGGGCAAGAAGGGGGGGGGTTGAGTGAGTGAACGAGCTGCGTGGTTGGTTGGGTTTAAACCATGACAGATATGAACACCTTTAGATATGCCACTGGGAATACATATGAAAAAAACCTGAACAGGTATCCACTTAAAATGCTTTCTTTAAAGGAAATCCCAGGAGGTTAAAATGAGGCGCTTTTTCAGGCTGTTTCTCTTCTACTCATTCAATGTTTACTATCCACAACATTCAAAATATCTTTAGTTATAGAGTTGATTATAATCTTGTCTTTTCAAAAGACTGGGATTACTACATTTTCTGTACTGTTATGTCTGTTTCAGTAAGATTATTTCTGAAGCATCTGTATTAGAGAAATTTTCAGAATGTCCTAGACACACTTAACCTGAGTAACACCTACAAAATTCATCAATTTGGGTAGCACAGGTCATGGCATATGTCTTAAAAGGAAATAAGTTGCATAATTGTAGTTACACATTTGAGTCTACATGACTGAGAAGCAGAAATCTCTACTTTTGTTTTCGTGCCTTTGGAGATTCTGAACCTTACAGCATTTTTAAATGTTGCCAATTAATATTTTTGGAAAACAAACAAGAAAGAATAAACTTCCCATGTTAGATGTTAGTAAGCTGATTAAGGTACCTCTGTAAGGCATGCAGCTGGTAGGAAATTAAGCTCATATAGGGACCTTTGCATAACAATACTTCTTAACCTCTTTTCTTAATGTTCAATAATATGTGTTCTCCACATGCGATGATCTATTCCACTATTCACCATGTTAAAAAGTTATTAATTTATACCTCTTTTTTTTTTCCATTAGCATGAGGTTTTAATGTTGAATCCTGAGTTTTGATGCATGGTTGATTGGATAGATGACAAAACTCAGCATGGTAATTAGCAAAGACAAGTATGAGGGAGCAGAATCAAGCTTTTTTGGCAGCTCAATGAGTGCTATGCCCAGACGGATGCATTTTCTCATTTGATGCAAAAAACAACTGCACTATTTCCTCAGATGAGTCTCAGTTAGAATTTAGGAGTGAATGTGGCGAAGCCATTGACAAGTTTCTTTCATCACAGAAAGTTGATTTAATTTGCTAGTAGACTGGTTTTCATGCAACAGCACCATGACATCTGACACAGTATGCTTTCTTCTGTGACTTAAATTGTTTTCACTAATTCTTACACAATGGTTTACTTCCATTCTCCTTAATAGTTCAGTTACCTAGCGAGATAAAGTGCTCTCATATGCCTTTAAAATATCCAGGAATAATTAACCTTGAAAGTAAATTTTGCCCTATTTTTGGAGGAATCATTAAACAATAATGTAAACAATAGATTTTTAAATTAAAATTAACTGGAGAGGCAATTCTGATATCTACTGAGTACATAGGACACCTTGATAGCATTTCATATTTTTGCTGGCATTTTACTACTCATTCTCCCTGACCCCCACTGAACTTTAGCTTTATTTTGGGAGTCATGATGTTGACAAAGATGTACCCAGCAAATAGAATTTTCATTTCACTTGCAAATGTTTTCTGGCTTCTAGTGTCACCTTGTGCACTCCAAGCACTTGTTGCTTGCTGCCGTTCTTATCTCAAGGTGGTGGATCAGGGATCAGGGTGGGAAACATCAGTCTTTAATTTTTTCTCTGGGCACTGGCTCTCTGATCTTATTTTCTCATGAACCTGACTTTTTCAGGAGCAAGCCAGATTTCAGAAGGTATTTTCACTCTATTTCAAAGGGATGATCCCTTGAAATTTGGAGCATCATTACTGACCACCTTACTCTGTCGAGTAACCAGTACAAAATAGTGCTTTGACAGAATCAACTTATAAAGGATCTGTTGGGGAAAGAACCAGTAGAAGAAACACCAAAACCAGCAACTCTAGATTTTGTCTATTTAAGAGCAGAGAAAAAACAAATAGATAGTGAAAAGTGGACCAAAGAGATAGAGCAGTAAATTAAGATGTGAAGCATGATAGGTTTATGAAGTCTGTGTTAGACAAGTGTAATGCTTGAAATGTAGGAAAAAAAGGTGATACAGAAGGATGCATACTAAAAGGGTGGTTAGAGTTGGGCCTGTATTTAGAGGATAGTGAGGGTCATAAGGTATTAATAAGTTTTTAATGTCTCAAAAAGGGAAAGCTGGGTTTCAGGAGCTGAAACAGGAGAGTTCACACATATTCCCTAAAGGGAAAATAAGGAGGATTTATCTTCCATAATGCATTTCAGTGCAACAAAAAGACAAATATTCTGCCAAACCATGTCATGTCCAAACATTTGCAAAGGCACAACAATGAAGGCACTAATAAAAATAAGTATCTGTTAGTAGCATAGCTCTCCTGAAAATTCTACTGCTGATTTTTTGAAGTCTTGGATAAGTGAGACCAGAGGCAAGTCAGAAATAAGGGACACAACTCAGGCATTGTGAAACAACTAGGCCTTCATCCCCAATCCAATAAAAGAGTAAGAAAAGACCATATAAACTCCTTAGGGGGAAGTTCCAACCTCAGTTAGAAGATATGTTAAGATACCAATGGTAGAAGGTAAAAAAAAGTTACTAAAAATTCTATTATGACATAATCATGAAAAGTGAGCTATGCAAAATCTATAATTGCCTGGATATGCAGAAAACCTTGCCTGCAAAGATATCCAAATGAAACATTACTGTATTATGAAAACTGCTTTCATAAGTTCAATGCATACTTTAGCTGTCATATCTATTTTTATGGTTATATCCAAAAATTTCAGTTTCAACTTGTCCTTTGCACCTACAGTAAAAATTAAAAATAAACTTGTGTTATTCTCTTTTACCACCTGCTTAAAGAATGGCATTCATTTCTGATATAATAAATGCAAAATATATAAAAAAATGTGTTTGGGATTTTAATTTCACTTAAGAAAAAATATTTTGTTACTTGAAAATTACAGTTTTCAAGCACCAGGTCCTTAAATTTCTGATCAGGAGATTTTAATGAGAATCACATTGGACTACTGCCCTGCATTATAGAAAAAATATGCTCCTAAGTGTCTTCATTAAAATTACAAAAACACTGCAGTTCAGCTAAATCTAAAAAACTTAACCCTAAGTAATTTTGCAATGACCTTTCATCATGGCATATTAGTTTAAAGCACATATTGAACCCAAGCCAAATCAATACTTGATTTGAAAAGGAATAGTGAGTTGTGTAAAACTCTAGAAGTGTCAGGATGTGTAGATGTCTTTTTTCCAAGAACCACCTGTTGCAATAATGGAATTTCTACCCTCATCTGTGACATTGAGAAAACATTTGATTGGCATTTTCTACAGTCAGAAAAACAAGCCCATAAACAATGCCTTAACATAAAGTCTGTTAACCCAGCTGAGAACCACAGCTGTATTAACAGCAGAATAAACAGGTGACCATTTTCTGACTGACCTGTTAATTTCTCAAGTCACATGATTTGATATGGGATGAGTTTTCCCTTTCAAACCTTCCATCATCAAAAGTGAACCTTACAGAGACTGATTTAATCCTCCCAGGAGTGAATTTGCATTAAGTTAAGGAAAATGTTCTGTATTTTCATCTTTTGTTTATAATATGAGCTTTTAGAATGGATTTTTAAGAATACAAAAGTTTTTGCATTATGTGTTTTTATAGCTTATTCTAACATCTCAAATATTTTATTTTAAAATTTTATTTTTATGGTTTTTCCAATAATGTTAATAAATATTAACATTATGTTAAGTAAAATATTAACATTAAATAAATGTTAAATATCTGGATGATTTAGAGTCTGAACTACACCTGCAGCCATCAGCACTATTGTCATGTAACACCTATCAATACTTGGGAATTCTTGGAAGAAAGTTCAATTTTTCTTCCTAATTTCTCCTTTACACATTTGTTATTCTCAGACTCACTTAGTGGCCTTTTGGGAGAATATTCTCCTTTCGGGACATATGTATCACAGTTCTCTGTCCATGGAAGCTGTAGTCCCAAACAAGCAAGAAAAACAGAACAGCAGTTTTTGCCTCCTCCAAGACCCAGCACTTAGCCCCAGATGATCTTCTGCACTTTTCTTATCTTCCAGATAATTGTTCTTTTAAACTACTTTTTTTTTTTTTTCCCTGAGATGGTTTATTTTTTAACTTAGTTTTCAACTATTTTTAAAGACAAAAAGATTGATTACATTCTTCCCATTTCTTTTTTAGCTGCCATTTGTCACTGTTGTAAAAACATCAAAATGAAGGCTACTTCTATTAAGTGGAAAACACTATAATTCCCATGCAATTTGTCCTTGTATAAGAAAGAAGGAGGAAATAGCCTTTCCTCCATGACTAGATTTGATTTCCCCACATAAATCCACACCTTCACACACCCCACCCACACATCATTTCCTACTTGCTGCAAAGTTAGTGAAATGCCGCAGACTGCAAGCAAATATTTCAGAAACAATTGCATTTATCTTGTGAATGGCACCCTCTGATTAGCTTTCTCACAATCAATCAACATTGATATCTGATTCACAAAAGCTCAATTATGCCTCTGTACTAGCAATTAGATGGAGACCTTAAAAGAGAAGATTAAAATGTTGAATACTTGGAGAGAGTAATTTAAAAATATTAAAAGGAAATTACTTTTTAATATCATGTATTCATCTATTTGTAAGTTAATGAAATTAATGAGGCAAGAAATGAAATGGAAATTCCACAACTTTGAATTTCTATAGTTAGCTTGTTTGCCAGCAGCAATCCCAGAAAAGCCATATATACTACCAGTTTATTGCTAAAAGTAATAAATAGTCTAATTGCAAGGATATTTCTATTACACATTTTGCCTTTTTTCTGCCGTATAATCTACAAATATCCCAAATGTCCCCCTGAAGGAATCTCAGCTGGCCAGCATGATGCTGAAACCATACTGTAAAGGTGTATAAAGTGTCCCTGGAAAAATTGTACATTGCTAGATTGTTTTTTCCCTTCTGCAAACAATATCTGCTCAGCTTTCCGTGTCAACATAGCTTTGAAATGTATCATTTGAATAACTGAAATCTGTGGCCTAAGAACTGTGAAAAAAAAAAAAAAACAACCTTGGTTTCAGAAAGTATCTGTGTACTTGAAGCAGGTTTTTTTCCTACTGCTACAGATGGGGAAGGATTTGTTCTTGTCTTTCATCTTAGCTTTGAAAAATCACCACAATCAAAATAAATATAAGAAATGGGCTGAAAGTCAACCTGCAATTCTTTTGCAATCATTGAACATCTGTAAATTTTGATCGAGCATCCAAGCTAAGGATGACTTCCAATGACTGATTAGACCAGGTATGCTAGCGAGATAGCTGGCAGCATCCCCTGTTCCTGGCATGTTCTTGATCCTTTTCAGTCTATGGATGGTTGTTGGTAGGCTGCCATCCTCAGCCCTTTTCCTTAAAGAAAAATAAATTGTAATTCCCAATCCCAGCTATGGCACACACTAATACATACAAGAAATTAATATTTACAATCTTAGAGCCATAGGTTTGGTTATGCTGCTTATAACTAGTTTTGCTACAAGGAGGATCATTTATCTGGGTTAGGGTGGGCTATGCTAGAACAAGGAGGCTCCAAACAGGCAGTACCAGAAAGTTTTTGCTTCTTTAGGTCCTAAAACCCGACAGCACTGAAGTGAAGCAGAAATGGTAACCACCACTCTTGCAAATTCTCCACAAAAATGTTAGGAAGGTTATTAAATAAAACCTTATTCAGATGGGTATTAATATTTGGTAAAGATCTGAACCTCAAGATCTGATTTGGGGTGAACGGAATTAAGAAACTTGGGGTTTTGATAAGCAAAATATTATAATTCCTTTAACACCTCATGTATCAGAGAACTACAGAGGCTGGCTGGGCAGAAATAATAGAATCACAGAATAGTTAGAGTTGGAAAGGACCTTATGATCACCAAGTTCCACCCCCCCTGCCATGGGCAGGGACACCTCACACTAAACCATGCCGCTGAAGGCTATGTCCAACCTGGCCTTGAACACTGTCAGTGATGGAGCATTCATAGAATCATAGAATACCAGGTTGGAAGGGACTTCAAGGATCAATTTGGACTTTCTGCCTATGTCCTTAACCTCTAAACAAACCTCTAAAAACCTGGTCAGAGCTCTGGTGACTTTTAAGGTCTTTAATACTGAATGTATATTTTAGCAATTGTAGAATGTAATTTAAAAGTAAAGAAAGACTGGAATTTTCAAAATTCCTCAAGCTTCCAAGTCCATTTCCTGAAGAATTTGAAAGAAAAGCAAGTCTGATGCTACTGCTCATGAAACTCATGGGAATCACTTGGTTGAATCCTAAGCTCCTTTGGGAACACTGTTAGAAGGAACAGGAATTTTTTTGATGCAAAACATCAAAATCTGAATTATCATATCTAAAGTAAAAGGAATCCAGTATAATTGTTCAAAGAAAGTGACATCACAATTAGCTCTTGTGAGGGAAAAAATGACTGCAAGTTTTGAGAAAAGTAGGAAAATTTACATAATCTATGCTGTTGTCCCAAACTAATATAACACCAGCTCAGAACATATGGTGAAAAACATGAAATATTTAATTAAAAAGATGCTGTAATCAGAAGTATTTTTGTTACCTATATCTCATCACAAACAATTACTGTAGTATTAAGTATATAACATAACAAATGTGTCATTTATTGTCATGAGAATCTATGTAGTTTAAAGCTCTATTTAATACCAAAATGGTGATAATAACAATAATGAATCAGCAGGAAGCTTGTGAGAACATTCTCCCTCTTGTCCTGCTTAGAAGAAATCCATCTGGCAATTCTGGATCTCAAAAGGCACTTCTAGGGCTCAGCCAGGTAAAGTCACTAAGCTGCATCATTTGGGTCTCACCCCATCAAATATGAACGTTTTAAATCTCTCTATATCAAAACGGGGTATGTGAGCAGCTCCTGCTGGACACTTGCTGTCAGTCCCCATCCTTGGAAACCAGGATGCAACATGGGCTGTTGCATGACTTGCTATAAAAGCATCTTTTCCAGGACCCAGCTTCTTCTCTTATTTTAACAGCTTACTTAGTTGAAAAAAGTCTGTCCATGTTTAAAATAGCTCTTTTTTTTTTTTTTATCCTTCAATCTAAAGCTTGCTTTTTAAAAAAAAAAAAAATGCTTCACATTTAAGAAAAATGAGTCTTATAAAAGTATCTTTCTTCTTATAACTTCAAGACCTATTTAAAAATAACACCAAGATCACTATCAGCAGAGGAGTTAAGTGTTCCATTTCAATTTTGTCCCAAAGAAGCACAGCTATGTTTCAGGTCTGATGGTGGTCCATGTGCTTGAATTGTCACCAATCTTTAACAACTTTCTATTATTTCTAGACAAAATTACTCCAGTGACAGACTGCATGGACTGTATATATCAAAGCATCCAACTAAGGGCCAATTTTAGACCTCTATCCAGAATTCATAAATTTTGCATAAACAAATTCCCTGACTCATCACTGCTAATTCAGCTGTGAGTGTATGTGGGTAAATGTAAGTGCTTATGTAAGTAAAATAAACAAAGTAGCAGGTGACATTATATCTTTATTAACACTAAAATAAATATGCAAAATAAAATATGGATTCACTACATATTTATCTGAAGACAGAATTTGGCCTAAGATGTTAAACAACCTTTAAGCATATTGATAATGTACAGCAGTAAGATACTTAATTTTCTTATTTGCAGCAGACCACTAGTTGTACCTGAAATTTCAGGCTCTGCTCTGCAATTAACTTGAATTTGAGAGGGTTTTGGAGCTTACTGGAGTCAGTTGCAAGATAAACATATGCTACCAAAAGAAGTCTATTACTGTATATTTTATTTTAGATTTGAAGGACATATCATTTAAAAGTTTAAATTTAGATAAATTTTATACTTTATGGTAATACTTTGTATTCTATTTATTATATTTATTAATTATATATTTATTAAAAGTACTTATAGGAAGTGATTTTGATGTCAGTGCCTTTAAACCAGCACAATATCTTGATTTACTCACCTACCCAAAATGCTATACATAAAGTCATGCAGTCTCCTTTGATGTTTTCTCATTGAAATTGGCACCAGTGATATTAAATACATTGGCATCTATGTGACTTAGGTGCATTTGTGCATCCTGAGAATTTATTAGTTTTGCATTTCTCATTGCTATCTTCTGTTTTTTTTGGCAGCAGCTTTCTCACCTCTGCTAACACCATTGTCTAATAAAATTAATCAACAAGAAATGCTGGTCTGTACAGTCACTGATATAAAAGCTCTGCCATTGCACCCTGACAATATCAAAATAACGATATAAAAATGTATTTCTATTTATCATGCAGTTACTTCTGTGGAACAACAAATACATCTCTTCTTCATGAGTAAAAAGAAAAAAAGGACCTTTTTGGTAGAGTTTTTTTCCCATGATTGAGTCTTTATTACAAAGACAGTTTGAGATGAAACTGTCTGAATCTGCTCAACAGAAAATAAATTCACAGTAAATAAAGAATTACCTTTGTCTTACAAATGAAAACAAAGAATTCAAAATTTATTGAGAAGTATTGAAAGTTTTCAAAATGTTAATTTTGAAAATAAGATGCTTACATTTATTTCATGTATTTCAGGCTGATCTGTAATTGAAGTCAGCTGTTAACCAAAGCAGAACAGAGAAGTAATAAATTTGCAGAAATACTCAGAGTAAACCTAAGCAAACCCACCTGTCGTGGTTTAAACCCAGCCACGCAGCTCGTTCATTCACTCAAACCCCCTTTCCTGCCCTCCCCTGCAACTTCCATGGGTTGAGATAGAACAGTTTAGTAACTAAGGTATAACACAAATCATTGCTGCTACTACCAATAATAATAATGATAAAGGAAATAATAAGGGAAAAGAATACAGCATCTCACCAACCACAACAGATAACTCACGACACCCCACCAACCACCAACCGAATCCCTCCTCCAACACCCCAGAGAGAGCTAGCCCTTCCGGATAACTCCCAGTTACATCCTGGGCATGACGTGCTATGGTATGGAATACCGTTTTGGCTAGCTTGGGTCAGGTGTCCTGTCCCTGCTTCCTCCCAGCCTCCCCTCCTCCCTGGCAGAGCATGAGACTCACAAAGTCCTTGGTCAGAACAAAACATTTGAGCAGTAACTAAAAACATCTCTGTTATCAGTTTTGTTCCCAGGTTGAGTCAAAACACAATGCTGCACCAGCTACTAAGAAGGCGAAAAATTTACTGCTATTGCTGAACCCAGGACAAGCTGTCAAAAGTTCATTTCAGGCTGAGATTGTGGCTGTACGGTATACTCTGATTCCACTCTCTTTAGTGATTTTTTTGGGTGCTTTTCCTATAAGCATTGGAAATGCTTATGTATTCCACTTTGAGAGATCTCTTTCATTTCTTTTTCCTCAGGTTACATGAAAAGCTAGTTTCTGATCATCCATGTAGAAATCAAGTGCAGTAGAAGGCAATCCAAAAGACCAGGATATATATGATCCAAAGGTTGTTTTCAGACGGGGGTACACTGAGGTAATTAGGTAAGACTTGTTTAGTTTATGAATTATTTTCGACTATTTGGAAGTGAAATAATTTGGGTCCTTCTTAGAATATTCCTATTATAGTCAATTCAATAGAATTTACCACTTGACCAGCAAGTCGCTCTCATCATTTTAAGGGCAGTTTGGGGTCCGACCCTGTAAACACACAATCCTGGCAGCCCTGGTGAAGTCTTTGTGTCCATAGCAACATTCTGTGGCATGAAGTATTTCTGCACCTCCTCAGTTCCCATACTGGCACTGCTGGGGACACCAACCAGATGTACATGACTGATCCTGTTTATGTCATCACTATTTTAACTCCATATTACAAAACTTGTTTCCCCTGCAAAAACCATTTGCTCTCCTACTGACATGTTTTTAATGCTCTGATTTATCATTGTTAGATAAAGGATTTTTATTGCTAAAATCTGAATATTGTATTTAAGGCTTTTTTTTTTATTACCAATATTTTACATATAAATTGCCTCATATTAAAAAAATATATATATTCTGTTCTTCTCAAGCAGTCTCATTCTCATGTGTTCTACATCTTTCTACCTTACCCTGCATGGATAAGCAGATGTGAATGGCTGTCTCCTTGGGATAACTGCAACTCAGGCTACATCACTACACTAACAACTGCCCACTGACTGTGTGTGGGCTTTGGTGGTTGAGGAAACACACTGGAAACAGAAGTTTGGGTCTTGCTCCCAGATTTAGGCTGGTGCCTCAAAACTCTGAGATTTCTGGGAGCACCCACTAGGGACAGAAGTGCCAGAGGCGGGAAGACTGCTGCCATCTCCATGCTACCTGGCTGAAGGGAACAAATGCAGCCTTAGTCAAGCACACTGCAAGTGAGCTGCTGACTTGGAGCCATCTCTTCACTCNTCTTGCTCCCAGATTTAGGCTGTGTCTGCACTGCAGGTGCCTCAAAACTCTGAGATTTCTGGGAGCACCCACTAGGGACAGAAGTGCCAGAGGCGGGAAGACTGCTGCCATCTCCATGCTACCTGGCTGAAGGGAACAAATGCAGCCTTAGTCAAGCACACTGCAAGTGAGCTGCTGACTTGGAGCCATCTCTTCACTCTCTGGGAAGGGGCAGGGAATGGAAATAAAGGCTTGTGGGAGCTCTATGTGGCAGTGCAACTGGAGAAGCACTCCTCCAAGGAAGCTGTCAGACCCTAAGGAATGATGAGAGGATGCTGACTCCTGCCTTTGGCACCTTTTGGAGGAAACAGTCCAATGGTGGACAGGTTTGCAGCCACACAGCAACAGCCATACTGTCTTGGAGAGATCAGCTGCTGTTTGTGGTATGTGACACTGAGGAGATGCTGGTCTATCATACAAACATCCTGGTGTGCAGCATGTCTCTGTAGTTCCCAGGAGATGCAGAATACAGCAGCAGCAGCAGACCAGATGGCTGGAGGGCAGCCAACCTGTGCCAGCCTCCCCCTGCACCTAGCCACAGGTCTGCCTTGGCTAGTGGTGGTGTAAGAGGTGCAGCAGCTCAATTCATGATTAAAGAGTTTGAGCAAAATTATATGTATTTTTGAACTCTATTTTACTGTAGGTCATTAAGGGCACTAGTGTCAAAAGTTGCTTGGACTCCTCGGTCTTCCTAAAGGTGTTACCGTATCCAAGAAACAGGTTTAGTCCTAAGTTTCCTAGATAATATATAATATTTGTAATCAGTTATTGTTTTTTTAAGCATTACAATATGGAAACACTGAGACCTAAACAAGTATACAAAATATCCATCAGGAAAATCACTTGCATGGTGTTTCAGACTTTGAGCTCATATTAAGTATTCATGAGGATACATGCCAGCTAGCTAAATACAAAGAGCAACTCAAAAAGTATGCATTGAAAGTATGAGTTATGCCAAACAGCAAATATAAGCTAGTCTCCAGATATTGTGTCAGACTGTAATTGACTGAATATCATCCACTGAGCACACAAATACATCAAACTGCCTTTGGATGATCACTTCCAGCTGATGACTGACTGTCATGTTGCAACACCTGTGACAGTTTTTAAAGTAAGCAAAAAGATTAAGTACAACTTGGCCTTAGTGCTTGTAGAGTCTCCACCCTAAAATGCTATTTCAGCCCTCAAGCTCCCATCCAAAGGGGAAACACTGTCAAATCTGTGATGGCATTTACTGCTCTTTTATGAGATCTTATTCCATGACAGCCAAAAAGCCAGGAGCTGAAGTATTATGTATCTAAATGTGGCCAGCAGCTTGACAATGAAAAGGACACGGTATAGACTTCAGAAAGGAATGCAAGAGTGAGAAAATCTAATGGAGTACCTGCTCAGGAGGGGACAGAAGCAAAGAAGAATAAAAATGTTACAAGAACTGAGAAAGAAAGGACAGGGTATTGCTGGAAAGGAGCATGAATAATTAAGTTATCCCACATAAGCTTTGGAGAAGATTGGAAATCCCAGAAGGAGGTAATTGCACCACCAGACCAGGGCTGGAGTGCAACTTGCAGCAGACTGAAATTTCTGGAAAAGCGGTTCTTCGAAAAATATTTCTTCCTGTTTGTGAGATGGCACCCTTCCTCCTGTCACTGACATCTTCATCAAGACAATTATAAGAATGTTTAATTTAGTATAGATATCAGTAACATTTATTTCTACAAGAAGGAGTAGCGGAATGCTGCAGGAAACAACCTGTAAGTGCCGTCCTAGGAGCTGCAAAATCCTGAAGCAGCTTTTCCCATAGCTGTTTTTGTGCAGTCTGACTGCTTTCCCACAGGGTGCAGAGCAAAGTAGTTGAAATAACACCACCATCTACTGGGCAGCTGTTTAATACAGTGATCAGAGAGGTTGTACAAAGGGGGTGCGACTCCCAGCCACAGCTTCTTTGGTACATACTAGAACATGCTTGGTAAGCCCTCACCATGTAATTCTTCATTATTTTTATTATTAATGACAACTGATGCTTTTCCAGGCTGCTTTTTATGTAATAGGTAGATAGATACATAATAAAAAATTACTGCCTTGCGTGGCATGAATAGGGGAGAAGGGAATATTTTTCATAACATTTCTATTCAGGGAGCAGCACCAGTACAGCAGCTATTCCGTTTTAAAAGATGCATTAATTTTATTCTCATCAGGATTGATATTATTTGGTCTTACAGATCTGTTGCTAGGTCACATACAGTTCCACATCAAGCCTGCAAAGCAGAAACCTAGAAATAGCAACGTCCACTGACAAGCTGAGATGCACGCCATGGCCAGATGTGGGAAACAGCATGTGATGAAGAAGGAGAATTTTTTCTTGCAGGAAGCACAAATGCTGCAGAATTTCTTGCTGTTGGGTGTATTAGACTTACTGTAGCCCCCTTCCATGCTTATTTCTGATACAAATCATTTTCAGTAACAATGTATCTGTGATACATAGATGGTATTCTGCAAAAAAGGAGCTGAAAAGCCACAAGCCGATCAACTCAGCTAAACACGGTTAAGGCACATCACTTTCTGTGGCCTAAGGCACAAACAAGGATGATGTGGCTGGTATCACATGGAGCATTTTTGCCGCCCTCCACCCTCCAAATGACCAGAGATTTGCTAACAATTGGATCAGTGGAGAATAGCTTTCAAAGGAGTCAGAAACAAGGCTAAACATGCATCCATTGATGTGGGGAGACAATCTGTTACTGTCCCTTAAATGAAGAACAGTTGTCACATGAAACACTGTGAGATTTCCTTTTTCTGCAGAGAAAGACTTGCTGGAGCTATTCAAGACTCCCTCAACTCTATCATTCCTTTGAGTTTTTATGAAGTTATAAAAACTATCAAGGCTTGTAGCTATTTCAGATCCCTATGGGGTAAAACAAAAAAAGGATGAAGTTGTTCAGCTTCACATGCTCCTGCTGGGTGCTACTGAATTTTAAAATGCTTCAGAAAGAAATATCCAGAAAGATGTCTGTTACCTGAGCTGCAAAGACTTGCCTGGAGAAAGGACAGTGCCACACACAACAACATGCTGCTGGGTGAGAATCATGAGTTTGGATGAAGAACTTGACCATTTTGTTACAGGGTATTTGAAGACTGGGGGAATGTTCATTAGTGCAAGGCTGAGGATAGGTGCAAGGTTAGGCCAGGTCCTATAGCACTGTGGGCATAGGTATGGCTGCAGCATCCCTGCTAGGGCCTTGCCAGAGGCCAGATCTGTAAAGATCAGTGCAAGCACAGCTGAAAAGACTCACTGGGGATACTTAAGGGTTTTTATCTGGGTGGCTATTAGATTAGATTCTGTTTAATATTAATGTATATTTTTACAGCTGAATGGTAGTAAATCCCTAGCCTCAGAAACCAACTTTACCTCTCTCAAAAAAAAAAAAAAAAAAAAAAAACCCTTTTTTTTAATTATAAAATTCACTTATATTTAA
>NDXB01014376.1:167644-200722 GCA_002631895.1 Agapornis roseicollis
GAAAGGGAAAAAAAAAAAAAAAAAGAAAGAAAAGGAAAAAAGAGGCAGGCAGGCTGATGGCTTTTCCTACAAAGTTTAGTACTTCAAAAGTTAATTTTGAAGCAACATCAGATACATGGATAAAACCTATCCTGGACACTATGCAGCAACCCTTTCTTTCCCGTCAGCATCTCCAACTTGTTACTTACCTCTGTTGGATTTCCTTGCTGGCCTTTAGCACTGAGTCAGCTCCACTAGGTAAGGCTTTTGTACTTTTTAATTATTTGATAGTTATTTGGGGGATAGGGTTCATGTGTATTTTAAACTGAGATGATCTTGTTTACACTAACTTCTGAATGTGGGTTAGAGAGATAGAGGGCTATTATTAGAAAGAGTCTTCAATATAGAATGGAAGTAATGTTAAAATAAACAGCTCAGGTAATGAAGAAGGTCACAGTGATAACCAAGCATGCTTATAGCACACAGTGATTATCGCCCATTAGTAGATTTTTTCCTTTTTTTTTTAATAAAGAAATTACTCATAACATTTTCCCAAAAATAGGATATACAAAATGAAGCATAAAAGCAGAAAAAACTTCAAGAATCTATTCCTCTAAAGAAAGAAGTATATTCATGGTATATCACAGTGATATTATAGATTAGTTGATTACACATATAATAATACACAGCCATACAGTCTCTGGCAATAAAAAGTTCATGAATAATTTTTCTACTACTGTACACATTAAATGTAAGGCTTATTTCAATCTAGCACAGAGTTCAAAGGGGATATAGATTTTACATATGTAGCTTGTTTATACAGCTTTATTAATCTACTGCAGGAATACATTGAAAATCATTAGTAAACTAGTAAAATAATAGACATTATTCAACTAGTAAAAGAAGACTTAATAAAAAACAAAAAAGAAAACATGAGGAAAGCGGTGGGATCAGAGAATAGTGCTGCAAGTGATTATGGATACAGCTCTGGCAAACTCTGTGGAGGCACTCCCCCTCTAATGTCAATACATTCCAATATTTTACATAATTTAATTCCACTGGAGTTTTTTAGAGTCTTAAAAGTGATTGTCAGCCAGCACTCATTAGCTCTATGAAGATAAAACAATTTAAAGAGCTCTTCACCTCAATATCAAAGGGTCACCTAGGAGGTTTTGCAGAACTAAACACAAAGCAAATGACCGGTCGCCTTTATCCTCAAACAATACCTTTAATTTCCAAAACCTTTTGAAGGGTTGCCAGTTTTAGGGAGTGTAGCAGCTACTTATCTGATAGAACAAGCTTTTCATCAAGGGGAAATGACCTTTTAACTCCTAGCAACTAAGTATTTTCGGCTGTATTTTTGTTCCTGAATGTACTATGTGTAGATTTTCTTATTAAGACGGGGACACAGAGCAAGAATTAAGAAATAGCTTGCTGTCTCTTAGGTGATGCAAAAGGATTCATAAGGCTGGGGTTTTGCTTGGGGTTTTTTGAGTTTTCTGATAATGTGAACTTGAAGTAAATGAAACCGCTCAAATAAAGTTTAAATTCTGACAGATTGCGTTGTGACATTATAAAGTTATGAACAGAGCCATATGCTGTTTACTTTTGTACTCTTAACAAACCTACCAATCCCATGAGAATTTAACCATGAATAAGGAACGTCTGACCAAACAGCTTTTTGCAGATGCCTTTTTAACAAGGAGAAAATGAGAAAATCCTTTAAAGACCAAGGAAAAACTTTATAATCTTCTGCAGTCTTATTTTAGAGAATGAAGTTCTAATGACAGAGGGTATTCTCATTATTTGGGGGTTTTACAGTATTTCCTGTGACTGAGAAACATGAAAGTGTTACCAGTAATGTCTGTAGCTGCTGTCTCATAGAAAATAAAGCATCAGGGACAAAAACAACTCTGTGAATCATAGATGTGGGAGGGCTGAAACAACACAGAGCTTGTCAGACTTTTCTCAGATGAATTTCTGTAAACGAATCAATCAAAAGAAAAAGA
Organism: Agapornis roseicollis; assembly: GCA_002631895.1. Classification (NCBI taxonomy): domain Eukaryota; kingdom Metazoa; phylum Chordata; class Aves; order Psittaciformes; family Psittacidae; genus Agapornis; species Agapornis roseicollis. The sequence goes on from NDXB01014376.1 coordinate 169,633, forward strand.
CAATAGATTTTTTTACAGAGGCATTTTAGACAAAAGTATTTATCTTAAAAAAGATAGTTTCTTGAAACATCACCTTCAAGATGGAATTGTTCTCTGTCTCCTCTGGAGCCTTTTCACTGCATACAATTGCAAAAGCTTTTCATTTCTATATGGGGTTTCTGCAAAGGCACCAGACTCCCTTGGAGCTCATGAAATCTACTGGAGCTTCACTGCAAGGTGTTACATATATAGTAAAATGAGATATAACTAATTGTTTGCACATTCACACAACTGGATTTTCCTCAAATTTGAAACACATAAGAAAAAAATTGAGCATATCCTGAGGTGAAGAAGATGGTGTGAGGAGAAGACTAAGTGCCTACAGCCAGCAGGAAAAGACAGTTAATTCTCAAACAGTCCAAATGGTCTACTTCGATTAAAAGAAGTAAATGATAATAGTCTAGCATGGCAAAAATTATCTAATGTATCTTGCAATTTTATAAATCCTGGTCTTCCTTTTGCTATGTAATCTCTTTTGTCTGCTTGTGCTACCCACAAGCAACCCATGATCTCAATCAGAGCTTCAGCTGAAAAATATGAATGCCTTAGAATGTCCATGCCTTAAGCAAAAATCTACTGGAGCAGAGAAAACATTTCTCCATGAGTATTTCAAAAAGTAATTGAGGACCTTTCCCACTTCCGTTCTTCATGTCTCTACAACTGACAAGAAGCCCTCCCTTGGTCAGACCTCAGACATGACACTCATGTCCCCAGCAAACCCCTGGCACCCCAGGACTCCTGTCACCCTCTGGGTCTCCAAGCACAAGAGGTGTGCAAACACCTACACAGGGAAGCCCCAGGGCATCTGGTCTGGAAACAGCTTGCAGGGATCAGGCTCTTGGGCTTGGGATGGGTCACAGAGATTCCCGTGTCTTTAGAAATCACACTGGGTTTATGCTGGCTCCACATCTTCGTTCTGTAGAAAGCACAACAGGTGTTTATAGCACCGTGCAAACAAATAATAACCATGCTGAATGCTTTACTACAAAAGTAAAACCAACACTCCCTGGCTATGGCAAGTAAGCAGTAACAGTTCCCAAAGGGAGAGGCACAACTTTTATGACATGTTTCTCTCCCAATATTGTCTTTAATTATCAAAACCTGCTTGCAGGTTAATATTTTATTTCCCTCTTATTTACATTTTTGTCAAAATCAAGTAACTCCATTGGCCTCATTGTCTGGAATTAAACCAATTTTTTTATTGTTTGAATAACAAGTGAAGTCTGATTTCATCTGATTTTGTGCTGTGAAAGCAAAGCTAACAGCAGGGTTTTACAATTATTTCTGTTTTCTTGTAACTTTTTTGTTCCACTCCTTTTTATCTTAAAGACAACAGGGTTATGAACTGCAGGGATAGTTCTTGAATAAGGAAAGCAGAAGTGGGCAGCTGTTGCAGCCTGTAGGTGAGAGAAATGGGTATGTGTGTGACTTTCCTGAGCAGTATCAGTGTGTCAGTACTGGATTTTTGGACTTTGAAATTTAGTAGGGAAATAATTTTTAGCACTTGCCTTTAAATCTTCTGATGAAAATTAATTATTGTTTTCAAAGTTATACAGCTTACAAAATGTGTTTGGTGTGAGAGTGTTGCCTTTCTACTGCATCTTACAAGGATCTGCCTATTTGCAATTGACCTGCCCAGTGTGCACACTGTTGTCCTTTTTAAACTCCTTAACAGCTATTTGTTACTCTGTTCTGTACTAAAATTGAGGATCTTTTCCTTAGACACTGTTCATAACAGTATATAGAGGATATTCATTACCAAAATATTTGCTTTAAAGGTCCAGTTCTTCAAAGTTATTTTGTCTCCAAATGCCAAATCCGAAGAAGTATTGTATACATCTAACCTTCTTTACAATTGATAGGAGCTGCAAGTAGTCAACACAAATCAGTGTTTGCTTCTAAATTGGCAAGACAAATTGCTGTGGAGAGGAAGCATCATCATTCTGTTTTACTGATGGGACAGAGATGTGAAGTGGCTCAAGGTCATGCAGAAAATGTTTTGATGGAGCTGAGATGTGTACTGAGGCCCCTGAGACTTCATGGCTCACAATCCAGACCCAGTAACTACAGTACAACTCATAACTGGAACAAAAGCCAATTTAGTAAATAGGAGTGTAATAAAAATGCTGAATCTTTCTCTGTCTTCCCTGTAAACTCTGAAGTCAAATGACTACACACACAGACTCAAGGGAGCACAAGGTATTGCTGGTGGAATTTAGAGTACTTGTATTTTAGATGAGCAATACTTGAAATCTCACACTGTGGTTTCAATCAGGTAAGGATCCATTCACTTCCAAAATGTTACACCTTCTTTATCATAAAAAGATAGGAGAAGAGAAGAAGGAAAAGTCTATCCTTCACTAACTTCACTAGGGAAGGAATTTTGTTTCTGTTTGCTTCCTCTTCCTAGACCACTTCTGTAGCCTAATAAAATGTTCCTGGCTTTGGAAATGGCTCTTTCATGACAACATATTCCCCCCCCCCTTTTTTTTTTTTTTTTTTTTGTGATATAGACTTGCTGCTTCAAAAGGCTGAGAACATTGTGAGAAGTACCGTTGAGTTTTCACTGATTTATACTGTGCCTCTTTGAAAAGCTGGGAAAATTTCTCAAGGCAGTCAAATTACTGGTTTGTCTGATTTTATCTACAAATCTTTTTCCTTGGACAGTTGCAGGTTTGTTCTGACTTTTTGGATACTTCCTTCCTGGATGAGGCAATTTTCTTGTCACCTCACAGATGGAGGTTTAGTGTTGTACATTGCTGATGCCCAATCCACTACAAGAATGGATATTGTCTTTAATGCTTGGTTGGCAGGATATACTGCTCATTTCATGCTTTTTAAGTTTTCTTCAAAGAAATGTATTTTACCTTCAGTTGTGACATTTATTAATTTCATTGTGGCATCTACACTATGTGTTTTGTCCTCAGTGGAAATGCTGCTGGGGCAGGAGCAGAGGAGGGCCACAAGGATGATCAAGGGGCTGCAGCACCTCCTGTATGAAGACAGGCTGAGAAAGTTGGGGCTGTTCAGCCTGGAGAAGAGAAGGCTGCATGGAGACCTCATAACAGTCTTCCAGTATCCAAAGGGGACTTGCAAGGAACTCTTCTTTAGGGACTGCAGTGATAGGACAAGGGATAACAGATTTAAACTTAAACAGGGGAAGTTTAGATTGGCTATAAGGAGGAAGTTCTTTAAAGTGAGGGTGGGGAGGCACTGGAACAGGCTACCAAAAAAAAGTGGTGAATGTTCCATCCCTGGCAGTGTTCAAGGCCAGCTTGGGCAGAGCCTTGGGCTTGGTCTAGGGCAAGGCATCCCTGCCCATGGCAGAGGGTTTGGAACTTGGTGATCTTAAGGTCCTTTCCAGCCCAAACCTTTCTATGATTCTATAAATCTGAAAAAAGTGGATTAGTTTGAAGAATATTTTTTCATCTGAATTTGAAACACCAGTAAGCCCATTTGTTAGCGCATGCAGTTGTTTGTACAGCTTTTCTGGAAAGAGTTTGGTGTGTTAAGCTCTTAGGAGATTTACTTAATGAATATACGTACTCAGTTGCTTCTTTCTGACACATATTATTTTGATTATTCTGACATCTATTACTTTGATTGCTGTGTTCAGACTGCATGGCATCCACAGGGAACCGCAAGGGAATAGTCTACATATTGAAAGAAAAAAATTGATTGCCTAATATAGTTGAAGGATTGCAGTAGTATGCTCTGCTCATTTTGCTGGTTTTATATTAATTCATCGATTGAAAGCAAGTTTATCTTATTCCCGTATTTTGTTCACAAAGTAGCTTCCATGAGCTCGATAGCAATTTATCTGCATACCGCAATAATGTACTGCCTCTCCTGCGGTAGCTGGAGCATTTTACAACTCAGCTGTCCCTTGACAGCTTTGTGTGTTGATAATTTCAGTAAATGATCCCTAAAGAAGTATCTTGATAATGCCTCATCAGTTCAGTAGTTCTTGCACTTTCAATAAACTGGTGGATACCCCACCTTTCCTCCTCCTTATATTAATAAAAGGCGTTCCCCATCTCAGATTCACAGTCTTACTTGCTGATTATTTTTAATTTGTCTCAGAAAGAAAAAATCTATGGAAAAAATCTAGATGATACAGAGACAAAGGGATTCTCAGACTTTCCTGGTTTAATAGCTCTATAATTCATTTAATGGTAAATATGGAGAATGACTTGGGATCTCATCTAGACAATTCCTTCACAGGAAGGAGCCTGCCTTATATCATCTCCTGCTTGCTTCTCATCTCTGTTTAAAGTTGTCTTTTGCTGATGTTTGACTACCATGCAAATTTTTTATCTCATTGATTTTCTCCAGACCTATATGAAACACAGAGGGAAGTAGATCTCGGTCATTAGTTTATTTAATAGCTATGTTAGCGTTTTGTTATTCATAACTTAATAAATTCTTTAGAATTAGCATTATTAAACCTCATTGAATTAGTCATATGTAATCTGTTGACTGGTCCAGCTGCCAGAACATGCAGGTTCACAAACACCTTTCAGAGATTATTTTTAAAACTTTTCTTTTTCCCTTTTCGCCAATTATTTACTTTATAATCAGCTATGGGTATGCTATAAAATTAGTTGACTGTGACTCAGCCTCCCTCAATAAAACAGCATAGATACTTTGATTCACTCAGGCTACCTTATCATCAGCTCTGCTCATTTCTTAATGGGCTGGAGAAAAAAAAATACAACAATTCACAGAGCCAGTTGTTTTGTTCTTCTATTAGATGTTAAGATTAGAGCTAGCAACAAAGACATAAACAGGGTGAAATCTAATTAGGTCCTTATTTCTCTTTTTCAAGAAATACAAGGTAAATGAAGAGGAGGCTATTTCCTACCCCAGTGTACTTGCAACTCATTCTTTAAGTGCTAAAATATGTGGACATTTCATTTTCTGAATATGTATAAAGCAGAATAAAAATAAAGGTAAAAGAAACCTATCCTACTCCCTGAGCCAGCCCATAATCACCCCAGAAGTTGTTTTTTTCTCCTGTAAAAGAAATCCTTAGCAAACCACTGTGAACAGTTACATCGGGAATGCTGGAGTAGCTAATAGCATTTCCAGTGTGGAGCAAAGATGCATTTTGTTCATCCTCCACTCCCTGAGTGGGGGCATCTGTGCAGGAACGTGACCTGTCCTACCTGGTGTATCAGCACATGCTGAAACAGTGACAGGCAGGACTCACTTGTGCCTGCCCAGTGCTTACCTCCTAGCACAGCACCAGTGTGATCCTGCCCACTGCAACACACCTCATAGGAGAGATCATTTGGTATATCCTTAGTTATCATATTCAAAGACAAGTGCCACATGGGAGCGCTGATGCTCAGATGTGGAGGGCTGAAGTTTGACTTAATCCCTGTCCCTAGAGTATGCTTTTGTGAAGACATTAGTTTAAAGGTACTAATGTACTTCAGGATAGCTGGATTTGAGTTGCAGACTATGATCCCAGCACAAGCTACACATCTCCCAGAGGAATTTTATAACTATTTTCTCCTCTTGACATGATTGCTGCCTTGCAATACAAGTAACTCTGACATAAATCATAAATCTACCACCAACCCTTTTGCTTTGCTTATTTTTATTCATATTTTCTCAGCTGATATCTTAGTCATGAAAATCATCCACAGTTTTCCCTGCTGCTCCATAATGTCTGTTATCCACTAACATTTCTTGTTCTGTTTGCTATTACCTATAGTCTGCATGGGTGTGTAGATACGTTCATTAATACACTCCTGATAATACTATCCATCTGCTGTTTCAAAGCAATTTCATCTTCTCTCTTAGGTCTGAGCTTGCAAATTGCCTCCTGAGAATACCAAGCATCCTCATTAAGTGCCAGCAGGATGTGAGGGGACATGGTGAGCTGTGCCTTGTCAGCCTTGTGCAGCAATCAATGAACCTTAGCACAGAAGTATTCACATGGCCAAAAAACTGCTGGAAGGAGCTTCTTTACCACTCAGAAAGGCTGGTGGCAGAGACACTAAATAGTACTTGCATGTACAATGATTAGCTAGAAAACAAGCTGTCTCTGAAAGTCTTCTTTTTGAAGCGGTATTGGATTTTGTGTTTTTTAAGACCTTTAATGCAGACAACTTTATTCTGGCTTCTTTTAATCAGGTTTGCTGAGAAATCCTTGCTAGTGGAGCACAGGCTTTCTGAAAGACCCTTTTGTAAGGTTCTCAGGTTTAAAACCTTGCAGCTAGTCAGCAAGCAGGGATAAGGTATGCCTTTGGCAACCTTAACATACATTAATACTGATGTTGCTTTCAATGGGGCTAAATTGATTATAATGCTAACGCATTACAATCCTGTAAAAGGCAGCACAGATGGCCATATGTGTACATTAGCATAGGAAACATCATTTTGGCCTCCACTGTTATCACTGGTTCATGCAATCATCGCTAAAGTTAGTGCTGCAGAAATGCTGCAAGAAAAAATATGATTGTCACAAAAAATACACCACACAAACCCATGGTTTAGTGTGAGGTGTCCCTGCTTATGGCAGGGGGGTTGGAACTAGATAATCTTAAGGTCCTTTCCAACCCTAACTATTCTATGATTTTATGATCCATTAAGTGGGATTTTTGCCTTTGAACTGCTGTCATAGCCCAACTCTGCACTGTGATTATCTGCGTAACAGTTTATAGACTAGAAGACTTCCCAAAAATAACCTATTTCAGGTTGAGTAACTGCTGTTGATCCACACAGGAAGTTTTTTCCTGTATGATTGCTTTAACAATTGAAAACAATTAAAAATTTACTTTCCCACTGAGACAGAACCAGGAAACCCCCAAAGTGCTAAATAAATAAAATAAATAGCCTGATATTTTGTTAATCACTTCTGACAGGAAAGATGTTGTGTTTTACGATAGAGGAGCATGGTCAATCTCTTCTGTCACAGAAAAATGCCCTCAGAACTAGTCTATCGATTATCAATTAGACTGGAGAGAATATCTTTAGATCTCTTCTTTGAACTGTTTCTATTAGTAATTAAATACATCTTGCAGTAAGTGTCCCAGTTTCAGTCTCCCATGTATTCATCTACTCTACAGGTGTAAATAGCAGTGATAGACAGCAGGCTTATTCATTCTATAGCGTAATGTATATTTGCTATTTATAAAAAAATAAAAACAAATCAATTCCAGTATAGAGTTAGACAGGTAGAGAGACTGATCATTCAATTGATCAATCCATGGAGGCTTTTTTGTTCAAAACCTTATGCCCAAGTGCATGAGCCTCCAGATGCCTCTCTTCCTAAGGTGAAACCTGCACCAAAAAAAGGACAGGTCTTCTCCAGACTTGTACATTTCCATTGAAAATATTCATTAACAGCATTTAAAATAATAAACACTTTAAATTCTTGAACAGTTCTAACCCAAGCATATATTTTTTAGAAGAATGAACAGGCTAAATAAAAGGGGCAGTAAATTTTGATATTAGTAATTACACTTGTTTGGAGTCCTCAACAGTGCAGAAAGGAATGATTTATGTTCATTTGTGCTTAGGAAGCAATGTTCTAACACACTGATTTTCAACCTTATTTTTAATCAAAGGTCCTTTTCAGTAAAAATAAAGCCACTGAGTAACCTGTATCCCTATTGTTTTACACTTCAGAGAGGGCATATATTGCATAAAGAAAACAAGATGAAGTGAACTTTACAAAAATAATAATTTTACTGAAGAGAAAGAAGTCCTTAATTTGAGAGGCTCTGATGAGGGCCTTGGAGCCTGGGACAGCAGGTACCCACTGGCACAGAGCAGAAATCTAAACAGGGCTATATTTTCGTAAATTCTGCATGAAGACCTAGGGGCAATTGCACTATTTGTTACATGAACTGAAATTTAATTAAGCCCTCGTAGCTTAAATAGTATTTCAGCCTATAAGATATTTAGATTTTAGATTTTTGGGCTAAAAAAGCTGGGGCTCTTCAGCCTGGAGAAGAGAAGGCTGTGTGGAGACCTCATAGCAGCCTTCCAGTATCTGATGAGTGGCTATAGGGATACTGGGGATAAACTATTCATTAGGGACTGTAGTTATAGGACAAAGGGTAACAGGTTATAACTTAAACAGGAGAGGTTTAGATTGGCTATAAGGAAGAAATCCTTTCCTGTTAGGGTGGTGAGGCACTGGAATGGGTTGCCCAGGGAAGTTGTGAATGCTCCATCCCTGGCAGTGTTCAAGGCCAGGTTGGACGAAGCCTTGGGTGTCATGGTGTAGTGTGAGGTGTCTCTGCCCATGGCAGGGGGGTTGGAACTAGATGATCTTAAGTTCCTTTCCAACCCTATTCTCTAATATCAGAGGTTTCGAACAAGGGGCTAGTGAGACATTTCTCCCACACACACACATTCCAGTGCAGGCAGCTGGGGATGAGAAAAGCTGCTCTGGGTCCTGCTCCATAACAATATCTAATAACTTCTTCTCAACTATAAGCTTATTCCTGTTATTTAAAGCCACCTCCATTTCCTAAAATGTTGTCTAGCACTAAAGTGCACTATTAAGCTGCTGCCGTGTTTTTCCATTGTGATAGAAATTATTGTTCTATATAGTTTGATTTTAAGAGTGCACTTTGACATCCATTTGAGGAAAAGGCACTATATAAAAGTAAAATCAATACGAAGAACAGTTATATTTCCTGAGCTTTTTCATTAGCTAGAAAATATATACAATCAAGAAGGGAGGGGAAAACAATGTCAGTTTTTCCTATACTGAAGTAGGACAAGACAGAGCATGGAAGAATATGTATGAATGTGCACTGACAGAAGTTTTAACCGTGCAGCTTTTCTGGGTGCAGGCAGAATTCTCTCACTATATCCAAACACTCCTGGAACACACTGGCACCTCCTGTGGCAGGCAACAAGCACTGGAAAAATACAGAAATATGCGTGTTTTGGTGAATGAGGTTTCTTGACTTGTTCTCAGTTTTTGTAGAAGTCAAACTGACCGTTGGGTGTATATTCACAGGGAAACTTTGCATTTGGTCAGCATTAAGAATGAACAGAAGAGCAACAGAAAAAAAATTCTTCCTGAATCCCCACTGAACTCCACCCATGCTTTGTTCTTTTCTCCCAAAACATACCAATATATTCTTTCTATCTGAGCAGGCTGTCCTTTCAATGATCCTTGGATAAACTTCTCATCACCACATGCAATAATTTTTCTAAGATTTGCAAATAGAGCTGGAGGAAATTCAGAAAAAATGTAATTCATATTTCTACAATTAAAAACTTGAAGATATTGCAGTGAATTTTTACCAAAACCAAATCAATCCTGCTTTGTTTAAGCCCAGCTGAAAAATTAAAATTTGTACTGCTGCATTAGCTAGTATTCTAACACAGGTTACTAAACCATTAGGGAAAGCATCTTATTTTAGTTTGGAGTAAAATTTCACATCACAGTGTCTTTTCAGTATCAGCATGCAATTATGTGAGCAAGAAATTGCACACAAGCCTTTTTTTCTTTCTAAATGAGCCTTCTATAATGGCATTTTCATTAGTAGGAAATACCTGTTGTCTGTAGAAGAATGATTTGTCTTGTTTTTTGAAAACTAAATTATCCCCTCTAAAAGATTAGGTGAAAAACACTGCATAATTTTATAAGCATTCCAGATTAAATACAAAGTTCTTTTTATTTCTCATGGCCCCTAGTGATGTATTTTGTGAGAGAGTTCAAGAGTGAACCCAAGAAGTTATTTATTTCTGCAACACAGGTGAGGCATCTGGAAGATTTTATCAGTGTGATTTTGCCACAAGCCCATAATTCAGGGAACTGGGAAATAAAGACCCAGAAAACTTATCAGCATGTGATTGATCATTTGAAACCCAAGTGAAGCTGTGAAGGAACATGTCATCTGGCAGTAACAGTCAGCACCAAACAGCAGAAGAGGATTTATAGGACAGCCACTGCGTGAAATTAGTCTCTTGGAATTAATGTACCACTTACACTATGTGATTACCATCAAGAAGCTTCACATGTATCTTCCCATATTTTCCTTTTTGCTTTGCACTCTGGTTTGATATTCAAAGAAACTCCCATCCTGTTACGGCTTCTCTTAGGGCTTTCAGTGAGGTAAGATAGTGAAGCAAACCAGAACTAGGTTGCAAAACTAGGGAAAAAGTAGCCATTAAGTGGAATTTCATTTTTATTATCATAGATATCTGGCATACAGATAAAAACTTATTTCAAACCCATTTCATAAGATTGCATCAGAAAGATGTCACTTTATATAATATGACTGCAAGGCGTAGCTTGTTGAACATGTAATTTCATGACAGAGTGCTCCTTGCTGTGCATACACTGCTGCATTACAGGAAAGGTTTGGATTAAAAAGAACAAGCCTCTGGCTGTCTCTACCCTGCTTCTGCAATTGTATGGTATGTCTCACACAAATAAGAGACATTTGTATACCCAATACATTCCTTTTGAGTGTAAGATGAGCTATAGCAAGATGTTTTGATGCTGTTGTGCCATCTATCGCTGTTGCAGGACTCTGCTTTCCCCTAGTCCTGTCTGTCTTTTCCTGGGCAGTGGTTGGCGCTTGTGCATTTTGTCTCTCCGGGCACTCTTCTTCCAGAGTGGAGCTGTAGGAAAGCATTCCTTGTTTCATCTCTAATTGTAGCAACAAGGTAGGACTTTAGATTTTTAGCAGTCCTATTGTGCATCTCAGTAGTCTGCTCAAACTACTGAGTTTTGGGTTGATAGCAAATAAAATGGAAGAGTGCCTCCAATTTCTTACACAGGGATCTCATGTTATGAACCCTGTTATAGTGCGTTAAATTCAAAGCTGTTGGTCCTGTCCAACTTTATTGATTTTCACTGGGAGTAGACCAGTCATATTGTGAGCAGAGTTTGGCTCATTCAGGCAGCCTTCAAAGCCATTTTCATTAAAAAAAAAGCAAAACCAACATTGAGACCAGCCTTATGTGTCACAGATTCTTATTACGTAAGTTTTGCGCTGCCTTTTCCAGAACAAGCTATTTAAAAGGTAGTACTTTCTATCTGAATATTTTGATTGCTAATGTGAGGATATTCTGGGGTACTCAACAAAATGACCACATACTAGCTGTATAACAAGCACAGTTTATTAAACAAGCACACTAAAGCAAATAAGCACACTAAAGGAAACACACACACTAACGCATATCAGGTATATAAGTCTCCATATATAGTAAAAAAGTACAATAAAGCAAATCAGATATATATATATACGTATATGTAAGCACAGAAGAAAATTAGGAGTGCATCAAATCATTAATCCATAGAGAAAGCAGAGGGTAGGAAGAAATATATCACCAATGAATCATCATCCAAGCCCACACCTCAAGCTGGGAAGCCCCACTGCAGCCAAAGCCAGGAGTCTCAGGCAACTGGGAAAGATCACCACCCACAGGTGAGGCTTTCAGATTCGGCTACAAGAGGTCTTAGTTTTACACCCATAGAGAAACAACTGGCTTTATGCTAGTTCTGTAATTGCTTGCTTGTGAGCCTGTGTAGTTTCTTATGATCTCACTGTTTATGCCAAGAGCATTGGCAAGGCACCCTGGTTCGGCCAAGTATTAACGTCATAGAACAGTATCATACCTACATTTTCCTGCCTGGACAATGAACATAAACATATATACTCTACCGAATACATTTGAAGAAAAGCACACTTTTTTATGTCTCTTAATCATGAGTGGGAATCAACTTTCAGGTAGGCTCCCATCCATTACAGGGAAAAGGCAAGAAAATTTCCTTTCTGTTTTTATAGCATAAAGATTTATCACAGCTTGCTAAATTCTGAAATTATTACGTTATATTAAAGACATAACTAATACAAATGTTTGATTTCTGGCTTCTGAAGTTTTATACTTGGTTCAGAAACACATCTTGATTTTGAACATCATTTTTCTTCACTATAATGCAAATATTGCTCTCCTTCCACAATTGGTCACAATGAAGTCAATAAAATATGCACAGAAGAAATACAAGCAGCATTTGGCTCAATATAGATATTGATAATGTAACCACCTAAAAAAAAAAAAAAATGCTTTCTATCATCATAAGTCTCTCCTGGTTTTTTATAGTTTTGATTGAGCAAAACCATCCATCATATATGAACTTCGTGCATGTCTCTGAAGCCAACAGTTAGTACAAGTCAATTTTTAATTATATTTTTATAAAAGCTACAATTTATTTCCTGATTTTGTAACACATTTTAAGCAGCAAGTCATCAATATAAATTATGTAAATCTCAAGTGACCCCAAAGTCATTAATCTGACTGAATTTTACAGTGAAACTTAATATAGCAATAACCCACTAGCTCTCTGTTTAGCAGCACAGAGCCAGCAGAGGTGGCTACAGCAGTGATGAACAATGGGAAATCACAGTTTTGTTCTAGATTAGTGCGATTTTTAACCTTTTAAATGAAATAGCTGTTGTGTTTTGAATATCTGTTCCCCTCTCACTCTAGAGCCAAAGGAAGGTGCTTCTGTTAACCCTGAAAAAAAAAATAAGTAAAAGGTTATAATCTACAGCACTGTGCAAAAAGCAATGAATTGCTACTCTCAACTACTGAGCTTTACAGTCACCTGGCCTGTGAAGTTGTCTCCATTCTGTTCCTACAGTAAGCCACTTCAAATCCTATTGCCAGCAGCAGAAAGAAATCTGCCTAGGAGGACTGAGTGCAGTAGTTGCCCCTTGGTAGCAGCAGCAGCCTCATGCCAGTTTCCAGCAGTCATTTCTTCTGAAACACAGAATGGGTTGCGTTGGAAGGGATCTTGAAGATCATCCAGTTGCACCCCGCCTGCAAGAAGCAGCAGCACCTTTCACTAGATCAGGTTGCTCAAAGACCCATCCAGCTTGGCCTTGAATACTGCCAGGGATGAGGCAGCCGCAACTTCTGGGCAGCCTGTGCAGTGCCTCACCACCCTTACAGTGAAGAACTTATTTTTTATATCTAATCTAAATCTACCTTCGCCCAGTTTAAAACCATTCCACCTGGTCCTGTTGCTATATGCCCTTGTAAAATACTTTATATTTTATAATACTTTAATACTATTAAAATAACATCAAAGTATGTAAATCAGAGAAGCTGGCACAGGAACAAATGAGAATGGTTTTTGCTCATGGGCAGGAGAAAATCACAGGATTTAGCTTGTATTCTTCACTAAAAAGATTACTTCATGTCATTCTTTTAAAAGTAGGATTGTGGTTATTGCCTGGGTCTCAGTCTACACAAACTAACATCAGCCAAGTTCATGCAGACCAAAAAGAAGATAAGTATTGTAAGGCAAAATACTCTGGCTGTTAGACCTTTCCAGCTCCTCTTGCTTTCTATGCCTTTTCTTTCACTTTATGAAAGTTTGTGCAGGAGTCCAGCAGGTCAGAGAAAACAACTGCAGCACTTAGGATGTTGCTAAAAAGTAGTTGCAGAGTAGAACAAGACAGCTTAAAAAAATGAGATTACTTTTTTGCCTTTCCTAGGAGAAAATTTGCTCATACAACATTCTTTCTTCAGCACGTGAAATGGTTTCTCTCCCTATTTATGGAGTAAGATATACATTCTGTTCTTCGGTTCATATTTTTTGAACTTCAGATACTTTTTTCCATATTAAAACATCTCACAGGCAAATGCACATCCTTATTTATACTTCTTATATTAACCCAGTTACACAGTGGCAATAAAATTCCATAATAAGAAATAAGAACTCTCATAGCAGATTCATAAAACCCTCCAAAGAACAGAGAAAGAACAGACTGTAAGTCTCATAAATCCAACTTGATTTATTCATATTAACAGTCTACAAATCAGACCTTTTTATATTCCAGGATATTTAAGATAAGATGGTGAATGTAACCCCCCAACAATAATTGCTGATCAAGTAAGAAAATAGATAATAGTTAAAAAAAAACAACTTATCAATAAAGTGAAATATTATAAACAATAATGTGGCTTGTAGGCATTAAATCCTATATGCAGTGGGAACAGCAAGAATAACATTTCAAAACTATCCATGATCTCTTGAACCAGAACCTTCCAGCTTCACTGCTTCAGTAGCTGCAGTAATATGCAGATATTTTCCCTTTACTAAAAATACCCAAGTAATCTGTAGGGAAGATTCTATGCATCATAAACATTTTCAGCCTGCAGAAGGGTTTTTGAGGGGTTACATCCACAAGAGAAAGGGAGTTGCCTGCTAGAGTTGTCAGTCTACCCAGTATAGTTGAATGCATCTTTGGCTTTTTGCAGCCTATACCCGGGTTCTGGGAAGATACACTGGAAAGGGGATCTGGCAAACATCACCATGTAGAGCTCCTTCATTTACATTATAAAAGCCCTTCCAGTTGGCCTATGTCATTGCTCTTGCTTAGTGCAAGTCATAGAATCATAGAATCATAGAATAGTTAGGGTTGGAAGGGACCTTAAGATCAACTAGTTCCAACCCCCCTGCCATAAGCAGGGACACCTCACACTAAACCATGTCACCCAAAGCTTCATCCAACCTGGCCTTGAACACTGCCAGGGATGGAGCACTCACAACCTCCCTGGGCAACCCATTCCAGTGCCTCACCACCCTAACAGGAAAGAATTTCTTCTTTATATCCAATCTAAACCTCTCCTGTTTAAGTCCTTTGCTATAGAGGCAGCATTCAAATCCATCTTAGAAATAGGTCAAGCCACCTAGATCTTTCAGTAGGTAGAAATTCCCTGTTTTCTACTCCAAATATCTGTATAAATGTTGCTCCTAAAGTGGATGTCCTAACAGCAACATTCTCCCCTCGTCTACACAGTTCCCTTTCCCACTATGTACATATCAGCAACATGAGAAGCATCCTCAGTCTCCCTTTTTCTAGGTTAAGCAAATTAATTTTAATCTCTACTTATATAGCAAACTCTTCATTCTGCTGATTATCCTAACAGCCATTCCCTCTGCTTGCACAAAACTGAATATGTACGCAGTGATCCAAATGAGCTCTATGCAGTGGTGTTAATTTAACTGTTGCTTTACTGTAGTGTCAGCACTGAAAGTAGCTTTTCACATTACACTGGAATCAGTACCTTGTGATCAGATACTATATCCTTCCTTTATTAACACAATTCTGTTGCTAATTCTTACACTTGCTAATGTACTGCTTTACCCTGGAAGTATTCAAGTCTCATTTATATGCAAACAGGACTTAAAAGGGCTTTTGGAGATAATTCTAGATAACAGTATGTTAGACTTAGGCATACTCAATTCAATCGCACTTTTTAGAGAAAGGAGGAAAAAGAATGTCTAGCAACAAAGGAAATTCTGTGAATCAGCTAGGAAGGTAAAAAGCAAGAATTCAGTAAATATAAGTCTTTTCAGATAATCGCTTTCACTATTCAGCTGTTCCTCACCAGTTCCTTATCTAAAGCCTCTGTGGCACATGCTGATGAGAGAGAATTCAACCAATACTCATAGGAGAAAGGAATGTACACTCTAGACCCACTTTTCAGCTGCTTAACAGTTATGAATGCTTTTCTTTCTGCTGTTTTCTTTTTTTGTCTTTGTTTTGTTTTGTTTTGCTTTTTATCTTCTAGATTAGAAATCAAGCAAACAGGACTTTCCTACCTGGAAGGAAGGTTCTGATTGATAGTATTTCTGCTTTTGCAACCTATTTCTCCCATTTAAAATTGTTCAAGGTCATTTTTCTGTGAGGACAGAGTAGCCAAAAATGGAAACTTTGTGCCTGCATTATTTTCTGTGGTTATGAAATTCTCTTGTTTCTCTCAGGAATTCCCACACAACCAATGATTTCTGCTTTGGTCTTTCCCATTTAAGTCATTGTGAAACACTCAAAAAAATGTGAATGCAAATGCAGATCAGCCTGTTTTCTGCCTGACAGTAGCTTACAGAGCTGATGGTGAATCAATTCACAGCTCTCCTGTGTGTTTGTGTGATTGTTGTTTGTTTTTTTTTTTTCTGGGCATCCTGGGGAGGCTGTTTTTCTCTGGGAAAGACAAGGCATGTCGCCTGGTTGTTAGAAGCCAGCCTAGTGAGTAACACACAGTATGGCCAAAGCCCATGTGTTTTTCATGCCTCCACCTCCCAGAAGAACATGACATCTACACATCTAGGAGGGACCAGTCTTGTCTTCTTCATAGTCATGGAGGGTCCCGGTAAAAAACAGAAGGCACCACATGGGGCTTGAAGAAGCAAGGACAGCCATCCCATAGCCTGCATGGCCTCATCAGCCATCGTGGTCCCCTGCCCTTTGTGCATGAAATACAGGAAACCAGGCAAAATATAGACATATAGGAAAAAATTAGCCTTCTTCTAGAGCGAAAGGTACGTGTACTTAGATACCAGTATTATCCAAGGTCTGTAGGAGAAGATTACATATTGCTGTCTGGTGTATGCAGAAAGCCCTTGTCTTTCTCTCAGCCTAATGGTGCACTGGTATTCAAGCATTATTTCAGTCTTCAGCAAGCATTCACAATTAACACAAAGAGAGGCAAATGAATAAAACTAAATAAATGTCAACTGTTAGACTGTGAGACTTAATGTGGTTCTGGAAATAGGCAATGGAAGTTTTAATTGCATGCAGAAAGATTTCAAGATCATTGAGATCACTTCCATCTGAATGCTAATTACTGTGGTTTCCCAAATGAAAACCCAGAATTTACAGCCAGGCTCAGCACCCATTTTGCTTAGATCACATCTTATGAGCAGTAATGACCAGTAATGTAGCAGCCAAAAGCCCTGATGGCTCTTCTGCAAATGTACATTTTAGAGCCTTGAGACCTGATCCTGCATCTGCCAGCTTCACCCTATGAAACTCATTAGAAGCTGGCTTCACATCTAGAAAAAAAATAAATGAAATATGCTGCATTTTCACAGCAATCAATCAGCAGATGCAGTGCCAGGAAGGCTTCATAATGATGTAGATATTGCCAACTGACTTTGCAAAAAAATGTTCTTTTCAGGAGAGAAATATGTAGGGGAAAACCAACAAATTATCTCAGTGTACACTCATGTGAAGGTGCTATTGATCCCTTTCTTATTTGGACAGAAGGGGACTGAGACCAGAAAGCAGCTCCCTTGCCAGAGGTATCAGTGCTCACCCTCACGCCTAAGAGCAGCAGCGAGGACAGCAAATATCTATGAACCCTTCTATGCCATCTTGCTGGAGCCATCAGTAGGCTCATCCACAGCCTTACATGATTAGATGAGTGACTTAGCTCACTTTGCTGAATATATCATTATTCTTACCAAGAAAAAGTTCTGAGAGCAGAAGACCTTAAAATGAAAAATAAAGTTGGAAACCTTAGAGTTACATAAATGCAAGTAAACAGGATGAGGAGCAATACCAAAGTATTAATGAAGAAAATGTTACTTTGGGGGTTGTTTTCTTTTTTTCTTAATGTTCTACTAAATTAGTGAAAGCTATCAGCAGTATCACTGCTCTTAAATGTTGCATTTCCAAAGATTTGTCAGCACATACCCCTTTTTATTATCTTTAATACTTCCTGACAGTGATACTGAAATGTCTGGCATGATTCACACTGTGAGCAGTCCTTTTGTGAGAACTGAATGAAAACAGGCTGATAACAAGAGCAATTTCATTTAAAAAACCCAGCCAGGTGACTGGTTACATTATCAAAACTATGCATGCAGAACTTTAACACTACCATATTGTTTTAGATCATTTTTTCCATGGTGCAGAAGAAAATATCTTTGTCAGCTCAGTGGGGAAAGGTTGGAGATGATTGAAATAGAACAGCAGGAGGAGGATGATATGATTAGGTCACATAGCCAACTGCCCATGTATAACACAATAATGGAGGTGAAAGCAGAGGGTAACCTAAAATTAAGTTGAAAGGACACATGAGACAAAAGGCTACACATAAAGGAGATGTACAATGAGCTGCTTTGTACAGCAGGCAGAGTGCAGAGTTTTCATGTTCCATATTTAAGTATTCTCTGTTAATACTGATGCAAATGCTGTACTAACTTATGCTGGAATGTTTAGAAAGAATGCATGGAGAGAGGCATGTTTAATTAATTTTACAGTCCTGGACAGAGAGGTCAAATAACAGACTGTGAGTAAAATCCCCAGCAGCCAGATTGGAGAATTGAAGAAAGAAAAGAGTATTTGAGAAAAAAATGGAGTTACCTCTGGACTCGCTCTGGACTCACTCTAGTGATTGTTCACACCTCTTCAGTAGAAAATAAGGTCTTAATTTTGGTACAAGCCAGGAGGTAAGAATATAATTTTTGTAGGAAATCTTGGTTGATACAAATAAAACACAGTCTACTTTAAATTGTTCCTTCCATGTAGAATGATGCTACATACAAGTCATAAAACAACTGGTCAAATGAGTCATAGGGCAACCAGGGTATCAGCACCGTAGTGCTCTCCAAACAATAAATGATCCATAAAAAATCATTAGAAACTTCTGCAGTTTGGTGCAGAGGCTGCTGTGGGTCACAATGTTATCAGGGTGGCATCCCCCCATAATACCAAGCAAATATGTTGGGGGAACAGCTCGCAAAATCCCTTTTGCTAGTCATCTTCATGGTGCTATTTCAGATTTTTTGTTTTCAGGCACTGTTTTGGCTTGAGGCCTGTGTTCACTTCAGAACAATTTCCATTGACAAGTTAGATCATTGCATACATTCACAGTTGTGCAAGTCACAGTTACCATCTCCAAATGTTTCCAGAAGAAAACAAGACTCTCTGGTAAAATCATTAAGTCATCAGACACTATAGAAGTGGGTGTTAGAAATTCCCACATATTTATGTAATCAGTAAGAGGATATTATTCTCTCCTTCTCTGGAAAAGGAACTTCAAAAGTAAACAACAGTAACAGGGTGCTAGTTACAATTCCAGCAGGAATTGAAGATTTCATTTCTTCTAATCTGAGGAAGCAGTTAGTACCTTGAAGAAGCCATCAGGACACTACCCAGTCCTTCCAGCAGGGCAAATATCTCACCTTCTATCTATAAACACACAAAGTTGTAATGAGAATCCCTCACAAGCCAGGAAACCCCAGAGCTAGAGTTGTTTACAATGCCTTTTTTGCTCTTTGTGCTTGAAAAGTCTAATCCAGTCACACACTGATTTACTTGAGGACTGGCTCTTCCTTTGATGCCCAGGATAAATGGTACTGCATTACCAAGCAACGAGCCAGTATTTGGAGTCATTCTTATTTGCAAGTACATGGCTTTAATGCATGTACACCCCAAAGTAGAAGAAAACATCCTGGAAGAGCCATTCATTTCCTGAAAGAATAATAGAATCATCTAGGTTGGAAAATACCTCTAAGATCAAGTCCAACTGTTACCCCAGCACTGCCAAGTCCACCACTAAACCGGGTCAAAAGGACCTTATCTTCCTTTTTTATCATAGCAACTGGGTGCATAATGCACAATTATTCATTTACTTTCACAGCCCTTGTGGGGTTAAGGGCAGATATTATTTATGTTTTCCAGACAAAGAAAAGTAGTAAAGGTCCATTAAAAGGGGAGAAGAACAGGTAAAATGATAGGGAATACAGATGAATTTGAAGTCTTTGTAGCTTAACTCTGAGAATTCTGATTGCAATCAGTTATTTTGCACAGTTAGTTTCAAGACTGTAATAGGAACACAAGGCACAAATAGAAGTGAGACAGCTAAACATGAGAATATCCAGTTTGTCACTAACTGCCAATCCACCTTGAGTAATAGCCAAATCATTACTTGAAACATTTAAAATTATCTTCAACAACTTATAGAGAGCCTCTGAGATCCAAAGGACAAAGACAGAAGTACAAATTCAGTACTTAACATCAAAAAGTGAAGGACCTTCCAGACTACCTTCAGTGCAGGTTCCTAATGAATCACAACTGGCAGAGTTATTAGGAAAAATTAACAAGAATAAAATTTATTACTGAGGGTAGTGCACATAAAGCACAGCAACTCATTAAACCTGTGCTCTTGGACTTGAGAGGCCACAGCTGGAGTACTATGTCTAATTTGTATCATTGTAAAGCTGGACAAATTAGAGACAGTTCAAAAAGGGAAAAAGGGGCCTGGAAATGTGACCTGAAAAGGCAAGTTAAAAGAAATAGGTTTATCATAGAGAAAAGAGAACTGAAAGGGGTTGCATTTAATCTTCTAACATGGGCAGCAGAGAAGGCAGCAGTTGATGATTACCCATATCCATGTAAGGTACAGGAAGAGGGAGACCAGCCAGACCTCAGCAGAGGTGAAGGCTGAGCACTTTCATGAGAGACTTTAGTGGTGGGACTCGTTGTCTGGGGAGATCAGTGTCCACAAAACTCCCTTCACCAGGAGTTGAGAAGGGGATAGACAAACTCCACAGGTTGGTGGCTTAGCATCATTAAATCCTGCCTTAAAAGGGCAAAATAAAGTGATGGGGAAAAGCTGATGCAGATTATTAAGAGCAAATTGCACTGTATGAGCAAATTTTCTTCTCTGACAGTTACTGGTCTAGTAAACAAAAGGTGATTATGAGGTGTGATATATCCTGACTTTACCAGCATCTCAAGGCCAACAAGTTAATGGTTTAAGAGGCAGGAAAATGAGGCTAAAAGTGTCTCATCTGCTGAGGTATCTGATCTGTGAATCCAGAACTGCCTAAAGGAGACAGGCATGGAACTGCTCTCCCTTTCAGAAACCCTTTTTTTTTTTTTTCATGCTGAAACAAGACCTCTTTAAAATGCTTAGTAAAAGCACTTAGTAAGAGATGAAAAGGGGGAAAGATCCTTTTCTCTTCTCCTCCATTTCCTAAGAGTGGTCAGCCCAAGAAATAACAGGATTAATTTGGTAAGTCTTGCTTGGGCAGACCCAGAGCAGTGCCCAAGCCTCTCATTTTGTGGCTTTTAGTGTGCTTTGATTATTCCAAAGCACAGAGCTTCTTCCCTTTCCTCCCTTTTTTCCCTCCAGTAATTCCATACTAAAAATCACACAATGATAACTACACACTTCTGTGAAAATCTCAGCTGTGGCAAGTCAGCATTTTCCAACAGAAATATTTTTCATCAGAAAGCTTGCAGCCAGCTCCAACATTGAGATTTCAGGAGCAACTAAGCTTTAAGTTCCTCATATTTCTGCATATCGGGGTCGTCAGTCAGGCTCTCAGAAAATGAGGAGCATAAAAGTAATGATCACCTCTGACATGGCTGGAGTGACTTATCCAGCGTGACGCAGGCCCCCGTGGCAGCCATATCAATCACCTCCTCAGGGCAGCAGTCTGAGGGTACTTTTTTTCTCTAAAACATCAATACTAGCTAACATTTTTTAAACACTGTCATCCATTTCAGTCAATCTTATTCTTCATAATTTTAGTCTCTTTCTATTGGGAAATTTGGAGCGTATTTCATAGTATGAAGTGTCAAGAGAACTGCATCAAGGAACAACATCCTTTTTTTTGCCACTTCTATTTGTTTACCCGAGACATATGTGCAGTAGCAAAATATACACATCCACCCAAGCAAGAGAGTAAGTAACAGATCTGATGGACCACCACATACTAAGCATCTCTTAGCCTTACTAAAAATTATAATATTCAAACCCTCTGCATGACCAGAGATAAGATTTTTAGGTAGTTTGATTTTGCTACCCAACATTCTAATTATTTTTGTCCTCCTTCATGACATTTGGATCATTAGGATAAAATATTAATGGGTAAAGCTACTGCTTTTTTAGCTTATCCATACAATTGCTTTAACTCATTTATATGGAATAATTTCACATATAGCTTATACTTCTCACTATCATCCAAAAAACATACCAGAATTAACACATGGTATCTCACTCTATTCACTTTGTACTGATTCCAAATACTCAGGGGCAAGTTGTTAGTAGACAGAGAGTAAAACAAACATCTAAAATCCATGCCAAGCCCTAAATAAACAAGGGTGCCAAGCTCCCCCTTGTTGTTAAGAATCAGGGGACTGCTCAGAGGCCTCTCTTCAGAAGGGTCCTGAAGATATTTCCCTGTGGCAGCATCTGAGGCTCCATGAAAAAGAGTTTGCAAAGGTTTGAGGGAATTTCTTGAAACTGCTCAGAAAGATAAGTTCTGCATCAAAGCATCACACTGCTAAGCACACAGACCAAGCAATGGTAACATCTCTAAGGTTCACAAATGTTATCCTGTATGCATAAAATGGGATTGTGTATAATCTGTGGTCTATGTTCTTGAATGCATGTGGATTACATGAACCCTCCCAGTCCTTTCCTGCCCTATTTGCTTTGACCTTTGATTGCATTGACCAAATGTCATGTAGTTCTTTGCTCTCCAGCTCAGTCTAGACCTCACGGCAACAAGGACACGCAGTCTGTTTTCACAACTGTATGTCTTCCTTTCTCCTTCTAGCAATGTTTTTTCTCATAGACAGGATTTTTCCCCCCTGTCAGTGTAAGAGGAGCTAACTCAGCTGTAGTGTTAATTTTACTTGGGCCAGAAGAAATGATTAATTGGTTAGTTTATTCTCTTTAATCTGAAACTTGTTTGTTAACACCTCCAACTCCTATTTGATTTTGCAGAAAAAAAAATAAACTCTTATTTTAGCTGTTATAAATATATACACACCTATGTTATAAAATGACTGAAAAGCAAAGCTTCAACATATACGCACACACATGTACGATGACATCTCAGTTCTTTACATCCTGCTGTCCTGGAAAAGGAGACTTAGGCTAATGATATTTTGCAGAGCCATTTCCAAAGGGCTAGAACACTGTTTCTCGTGAAATCACAGCCAAAATAACCCGCTGCTGTAAGAAATCTTTGAAAGGATTTTGGCAATGCAAAAATACTGCAAATTATTATTGCAAATACGATTCAATCTGTATAAAAATCTATGTCATTCTTGGCATATACCCATGTACTCTGTGGACTATTCTAAGAAAAGGTTTGCCTTGAAAGAGAAAGGTCATTTTTCCTTCCTTAGAAGAGGATTTTAAATGATTGGACACATTCCAAGAATAGGTCTGAGAAGAAAATATGAAAGCTGTAATCCTATGATCAGAGTGATAATATTTTTGGTCCCTGATTAAAGAGAAATATTCAGCTTTGATGTACTCTTTGTAGTCAAGGAGTCAGAATAAATAAGTAACAAATATGAAGAAATGAGTTCTGGAGAAGTACAGAAATTAACTGGTTCAGATGGCCACTTCAAGTCAAACCTACATTGTGTTGTCCATGTCAGTGTTTGAGGCCCTAATGGCAGATCAGACTTGCTGGCAACAAGAACATATTTGCATGGTAGCTGAGAAGAATTGCAAACTGAAAAAGTGCAGTTGTTTCTAAGGGCAGATGAAGATGAAGACTGTGTCTTCCTGTTGAAGAAATATATAGAAACATTGCATGGAATAGAGACATTGAGATAGACATATTTCATGACATAGAGACATGGATCCAGAGTGTTTTGGATGCACAGTTAAGGGAGTAATTTATTTATGTGGTTGATCATGTGGAGTATGGGAGATAAATCAGAATTAGACATCCTTGCTTTAGGTAAAGAGCAGGAAAACAACTGTATTACAGAAGAACCACCAGGAGACTGAAGCAGTCTCCCTGCCTCATTTTCCCATGCAGATGCTATAGCAATAGGTTAGAGATAAGAAGGATTATCATGAAAAGCAGTAGGCTGACTCTGTTTTTAGCACTGTTTATGCCAAAATGCTTCTATGATCTACGCTGGGTAATCAGGGCTGGGATAAGTGCCATGCCAAGACATATTTCATTCTTCTATATATTTATGCTGTGTGCATGCATTGTTTTCCTGACACCATAGCAATAGCTGTGTAACTTTCAGCTTGTAATGTGATGGGGATATATTTTTTGCAGGAGACCTGTGTTTTGGATCTGGCTGTCCCACAGTCAGAATAAAACAAAATAGAAGATACAGGCCCATCATACAGGGCAGTTCATGTGAATGAAGGCAGCTGAGATAGGGAAAACAAAAGCACAGAGATTGTACTCCTTAGAGCAAACATCATGAACTGATCACCCTCAGGAGCACATTTCAAGTGAGCAGACTTTGGGTTAAAATGGCTTTGGCAACATTTTTCTCTACTCAGCAAGATCTACCATAGTTTCAGTTTGAAAATGACAAACTTGGCTTAGAGAAAAAGGAGCCTATTTTTCTAAAAGTGAAATATTTTCTTTCAGTGCATTTGCAAATGAAATGACTCAATGCCTCCTGCTTCCAAGATATTGAATTTCAGGTTGAAGAGGAATTTAGACTGACTTTTGATGACTATCAGTCTTTTTTTTTTGTGATTTTAGAGATCTGTTTTTCTGGATATACTGGAAGGTTTAATTTTAGATTCAAATAAGTTGCCTTTCCTCCTGGACTGGTGAATTGCAAATCATCTACTCACTAAATTTTCCATGTGCCAGTAACATCTGTTCAACAGTTGCCTTTTTAAAATTTACTACAGCACAGTGTTATAGCTGTGTCTTTCTGTTCCTCCTACATGCAGTCTTTTGCTTTTTGGTTAGCTCTGGGTGCTGTCTGTACTTATTGAAGCACAAAAATGTAGAACATTAGCATCTGTTAATCCTTTTATACCTCAAGTCTTCACATGTTTGGCCAACTCTGCTTTTCATTGTGCCTGTTTGCCTCTGGAATAGCCTCAAAATTCCAGATGCAGCAAAATAACCCAAAGTGTAGCCTGCCCCCATGGTACTGCTGAAAGGCTATTTTAGAATTCAGATATTTCAGTGGTTTAAGTGTGTTTGCTGGATCCGTAGGAATAAGCTTTTATCCCAGTTTGCAGGGATTTAGCCATTCAATTGTTATTAATATTGAGCCATGCTGCTGAATCTACATGTTCTGACCTAAATGTTAGTGCTTTCCTTTACGCTAGACATTTATTTCAGCAAATAACAGAACAGATGAAAGAAACTTGTCTAAGGACAACGCCTACAATTTTGCAGTGGCATAACAGAAAAAGAATGAAAGGCTAAAATATAGCTAGCAAAGACCTTCACAGTAAATTTGGACCCTGACTTTCCTTTCACACCATGTTTGAAAGTAATATGTAGGGTAAAATAAAGAGTTGCAGTTCCTGCCCAAAGGGTGAGTTGGAGGCAGGATAAGGGTGGGGGCTGAAGTGAAAAGGGAAAATCTCTCATCTCAGACTTGCGATCCCAGTGTGATTCACTTTTGCAGGCTTGAACATTGGGTCTTCTGGTGTTCATCAAACAGAAACACAGACCTAGCTGCAGTGTGATTTGAATGAGAGACAATAAGCCTTATGCTGCATACTGCTGTGATGAAAAGCTGATTTTTGGACCACTGAGAATGAAATATGCCAAACACGATCAACTGCAGAATTAGTCTAGCCAGTGGAAAAGACTCCAAAAAACAACACAAACACTAACCTAAAACCCAAAAAAGCAATTCAGTGATGTTTTTTCAAAAGAAACAGAATTACTTAAGAATCATGCGGGTAGGAAAATTCTTTGAGATTGTGATACTTTGCTACTTTGATACTACTATACGCACAAAAATATGATACTATTTTTGACTACTCTTTGTCTCTGAACTCTATTCACAATGAGATTTTAAGTGTAAAGGTTGCTTACATAACAAGGAGTGAAAGTCCAGTAAGGATGTTTACTCATATTGGATCCACCTCTAAAACAAGTGAATGCACTTATGCAAAGCAGTTCAGTTTGATAGTCCATGAGGAGCAATTTTCTTTGCTGCACAGTGTATGGATCAGAAAGGAAGGAGGGTACATGTCACCACAACTGGGAGGCTGGGCAGTAATATGTCTAAATTCCCACTGATGGGAGCAAGTGACAGCAGATAAACCTTGCCTTTTAGGGGCTTTGCACCTATCTTAGCCACTCTAGAAGTCTCATCTGTGAAACACTCTCCCACAGCTAAGTGCTTCTGTCAGAAAGTCTTGCCTAGAAAAAAAAGTTCGCATCTCATTATAATCAATAAGCAGAAGTTGTGGCAAAGAACTGGTTTTAATATCCTGCTCCCTGGTTTCTGCTCTGCAGGGATATCATGAGGCAGCAGAATATTTTGGTATCAGACTTGTAGGTTTTCTTGATGAAATTATGTATTTTGTAAACATAATTGAATATGCATCAGTGCAAAGAAAATTAAAAGGGAGACAAACAGCTTTGGAAGATGGAAAAGTTGGCATATCCTTATTTATAGTTAACAATGTATAGTTAACAAAATTATAACAAAAGGAGCAGTTTCAGTGGGAGACAACTCTGCCACAGAATATCCAAGTGCTCAGGCCATTGCCTCAGCATATGCCACACGTTGTTTCAAGTCAGGGAAAATCAGCCAGCTCCAAATCTGCCAGTGCAGCCCAAACCCAGCAGAAGATGTCCCCGAGTCACTTGCCCTCTCATGTTTTTTTGCCTTTCATTGCTCTTCTGCCTGGTATATATTGCACACTGTGCTCTAAGCACATCTAGTGTCTCTTTGAGCATACCCACTGCTTGCAAACAATATTTATACAACTCATTCAACATAAAGGCTAAAAAATGTTAATAGGATCCTCATTTCGAAATGCAGAAAGATGAATATGGTAGAGGATAAAAAATAGAAAGCCTTCTTGAGGTCACCTGTGAATAAATGTGAACAGGTGTAAGGTCTGCACAGCAGCATGTGGCACCACCACTTCTCAGTCTATCACAAGCAAACCCATTTTCATCAATGGTCTGACAGGTGTGTTATTCAAACCATGTGGTTAAAAACATCTTTAGGTTTCTGTAATATTCACCCATTCAGTGGATACTGTAGGAGATGCAATATTCAGTCTTGCACATGGGACTACAGCTGACTCACACTGGTTTGGAGATGTAGGTCCACAGTATGTCTTTTGAAATGCCATATACCTGCTTTAGTGAAAACTAAGCCTTCACTAAACTGGGTTGGAAAACAAAAGAACTAGAGCTGCCAGGGTTCCATTCTAAGGTTTAGCTATATGTGCTTGTGCAGGATATTAGCAGATGCCAGACAGATCTACCTGAACAAGCTTTCTGTTCTCTAAATGACTCATAAAACACAACACAGAACTGACCAAAGCCTGTCATTCATCAGGTTTCACATAATCAAATTTTTCAGGTTTCAAAAGCAACTTGACAATGACTGCAAATTGCTAAAGTAGCAAATGATAAATTGATTGCCTGCTGTTTCTTTGTGTACTAATTTGTGTTATAGCTTTCCAATCTGAAATTGCTTGACTAGATTTTTGCTGTTTGTTTGGGTTTTGGGTTGTTTTTTTGTTTTTGTTCTTGTTTTGGTTTTTTTTAGCTCAAATTGCAAACAACATTACTGTGGTAAGCTGAATACATCAAGTGTAATGAAGAATTGATCAACTGTTATGTTGCAGGGCTTTTGTGAACAGTGGTTTCTAGCCTATCTTCTTAAGATGAAAATTACAGTTATTAGCCAATTACCAAGTAATAATGCAAAACTGAGTGATTTTGATAATAAAAAGATGGAAGAAAACCTGAAACAGTGCATGCTTTCCTATACTCTCTTTGTTTTGTTTATGGATAACATTTTATGTTGAATTATTCCCCAGCAAAAGAATTAAATTCTTGTTACTCCCTCCTTCAGTAATGCTGGTTTTAAACCATCTTTTTCAATAAAAGGTATAACTATTTTAGAAGCTAAAAGTCTACTCCCACTGTTATCAGGCAGGAAAGAGGTGGAGGAGTAGAACTGAAATCTCAGCATGAAAATGGCTCCATGGAAATAAAAAATTACTAGTATTCATCTGTCTGGTGAGAATTACGTATACTACATCATCAGTATCTAAGAAGGAAAGAGAGTAGTTCCCATTGAGAATAATTTGTCTGGTAATCTTGTTTTCTTTTATTTATTTCCTAATGAATCAGAAACCCCCTGTAAAAGCTACCAGCACCACACTGACTTTGGTGGAGGAAAATCCCATCCCATCCCAACCCATCTGTGCATGAGAAACTCCCCACATAGCCTGCCCAGCTATTGAGGGGTGGAGCTAATTTCCTGGCTCAGAAGACCTTATAAGGACACAAATCCCCCCAGCACATTTGGAGTCATTTTCAAACGAGCATACATTTTAGAACACATGATACTACACTGTGATCAACGTTAGTTCAGTGTAAATGAGAAAAAATCAGTTGATTTATCTTCTGCATAGCTGATCCCGATCAAAACACATCTGCCTATAATATGCACCATATGCGGCAACAATTGTCTCATGTTTATTTCTATGCCTCCTTAATCCCCTGTGTCCTCTGTAAGCATGCATATTTGTATCTGCAGCTCTAGCTGGATGGCCAGAGAAAGGCATTTTGCTTCATGCACATATAATTATGGAGATGTTTTTTCTTATTATCATAATTACATCCCAAAAGATTGTGCAGGTAGCAGCTGTAAAGGTAATGAACACTCATCTGATACCAGCTGAACTGGATTTTCTTTTATATCAAAAAGCAGCTTACAGTTGAAGTCCTTATTGATTCCTGAAACCTTGCTATTTTCATGAAAGATTTTACTACTCATAAACAAGCAGAGATCTGTGAAGCAGCCAAAGCAGAGAAGACCCTAAACAAACAGAAAAATTAGTACATGTTAGAACCATGAATGGGTATTAAATTTATCTAAATAAAAATAGTAAATGCAATTATCTGGAGGGTTTAATGTATAGGAACTAAAAGCCTTGCTCTTTCATGGCATGAATAGGCATCAACAGATCTCATTCATGTGCTAGACACACGGGCTGGTGTTTTTACAACTAGATGTACAAGGTTCCCCTGAAATACCACTATGACTGAGGGAACCTGCTGGTTGAAACTATGGCCATCCTGTTTCTATAGGAGAAAAGCACTGATGCATATTAATTTTGAAGATAATTATGACTATATGTACAGAAACCATATCTTTAAAATGTCAAAAAAACAAACAGGATTACTGATAAGCTGGGTTTCTAGAAATCTATTAATGTTGCCCTTCCATGGTTGGGAGTGCACAGCTTTCTCTTACCAAGCTGGCCAGGCAGCCTGACAACTATTTCTAGCTCATGACCTTTTATTTTAATATTTTTTAATCCATCCAAAGTGCTATAATGCATGAGAAGGATTTTTTGCATCAATAGCAGGAGCTGCTATATGTTCAGTTCTCCATCAACTCTCTCCAGGTTTCAAAGAGTGAGCAGCCTATGACAGGATGAAGGACAAGGTCAAAGATGACCTGAATTTGGGTACGAAGGTGGTAAGATCCTTCCAGGTTTGTGCATTAGCTGGGAAGTGGAGCATGTCCACGTACACTGCTGCAGAACAGAAATGAATAAAACCGTACTCCCAAGGCAAGAACAAACCAAACCATTCTTTGTAAATGTCAAAACCCTGACAGAAAAGCCCATTATAAACATGTGACGAGTGTGTGACTGCCGAAACCACTATTGTGGCAGTGAATGAAATGAATAATAGTGATGAATAATAGCAAAACAACAGCAGGAAAAATTGCCTCGTCACCCTGCATAAATTAGGAACTAAATCACACCCAGGACACACACATGAATCTGGCATTTGGCAGCACTAAACTGCCTTCAGTCAGATTCCCCTTATCTTTCCACCAGTCTCTGCTGCATTCTGGATGCACTGACAATAAGTTAGTAGCAACACTTTCCCCAGTGCTCTATCACCCATATACAGAATTAAATTGACGAAGTTGCTGGGAAATGTGGCCAAAATTCAACATTTGCCATGGGAGCAGTCTGGAAAAATGTGTGGCTCGCAAACTGTAATTAGCCTGCATCGCTGTCGAGGCTTGGAAATCGCTCCAGCTCTCAAAGGGGTAAACCATGGAAATCAAATTTCCATCTGAATAGAGCCCAGTGGGTTCTAAAATCAAAACATGTGAGTTTGCTTTTGGTACTGCTATTTAGGAAAGCTATATTTGCAAGTGTATGTTCAAGTGAGATTAGGAGGTAAAAAAGAACCTTTTCATTTATCACTTTTTGTTCTGAGGAATGAGAGCAAAATAGACCAATCAATAACAAAAATTATAATTTTCTTTTATTGATTGCTCAGAAGTCCTTAAAGGCATCATCATTAACTTAGAGATAACTTGAGGGAATTTATGAGGTTTTTAATTCTCTTCTGACACAGCAATGGTAGGTGATTTCTATATTCAGAGTTTCAGCCTTTCTGACTCTGAAGCTGAGCCAGAATTAGCAAGAACAAGACCTGGTAAAATTTAATGGAGTAACTGACACAGTTTGGCTCTGCTGCTTTTTCTAACTGGCACATTCACTAGATTAATCTGCATTTTGCAAAGCAGGGGAACCACAGGCTTCACCTGTCCTGTCCACCTGTCCATTGCTTTTATCCACGTGATCATGCGTTGTCCCTCTTGTGCCTACCATATTATTTGTGAGCAAATTTCACGCTAATGAGGGATAACAGCTAGTGAGTCCTGGAGACCAAAATATTTTAAAGGATACTTCTGCTGGTAACTTCCTGGCTCCTCCAGGTCAGTTGACCATGCATGTGGTGTTGTCCCTGAGAATAAATACTCAGTTCCTTCATTCTCTCTACTTATGGAGCACTGAAGAACACTTTTCAGCACATTTGTGACAGTGCTCCCAACTCCACATTAAACTGTCCAGAAGTTCCTCAGACTTTGTTCATGATTCTCACAGAGACCTCTTTTTCCCCATCCTCCTGTGTGAGCTGTATGTACTGCATTGTTCTGCAAACCATTCAGGGGAAACACAGGTTAGAAGAAAGGTTTCATATAATAAATTTCTCCTTTATAAACCGTAAGTTAAAAATAGAAATGCAACTCAAGATAAGAAATATTAATATAAATAAATAATTCTTTTATCTGGAACTGAACATTGGCGCTTGGCTTGTCAACAATATATTGCTTCACAGAAGACAAGGATGATGAGTGACCTTGTTCCCAAGTAAATGAAACTGGGATGTATCATATAGGCAACATCTTGAGACTGTAGGAGGATTTTTTTCAACTACATTTTCTCTCAGGGTCTCATCCTATCCCCTTTGTGCATGAAAAAAAAAAAAAAAAAAAAA
>NDXB01014376.1:209126-225204 GCA_002631895.1 Agapornis roseicollis
AGGATAGCCAAGGTTTGGGAAAAGACACAGAATTCAACCACAAGGGCAAAATGACATCAATATACTGCAGCTGCATCTCCTCCTGCAGGGCTGCGCAGCAGCTTTCCACCAGGCTCGATGCCCAGGATCAGGGCTGGCCTGGGAAAAGGCATGGATAAAGGGCCAAACTATGGAGCGGCTCCATCCACATCCCATACGAGCCGGGGATGCTCTGCCCAGCTCCTTCCCACCAACTGCATTTCTAATCTCCAGCACTGAGCTAAATAATACATGACAACCTCAGGTATAAATTACAGGCAGGAGACAATGTGGGTTGAATGCATTAAAGCAGCAGCTCTGCTGCAGCCTGATTCATTGGCAAGACCCTGCTGCACATGGGGGGGGTTCCCCAGGTCATGACGGGGTGAGGAGGGCTCAGCTCCAAGGAAAGAGCCTGACCTGACTGTAAAGTGGCTTGTTGCATCCCAAACCATAGCATTCCCAGGAAGCAGCCTTGGGAAGCGGCTGTGAGGCTGAAGCACTCCTCTTTGCATGCTGTTGGTGACCAAAATAGCTGTTTCACCTCGCTGCTGCACAGCTAAATCTGGTCCCCAGCCCTGCGGATAAAGGAAGGCAGCAAAAGGCCATTAACCAGATCTCTAATGTCACATCAGCAAAGCCTCAGCACAGCAGGCACACAGGGACACAGCCTTCACTCCTCCCGAGGATGAGGATGGAGGTGATGCTGCTTTCTGCCAGCCTGTGGGAGGAAGCAGGCGTGAGACAAAACCCACGTCCTGGCCACTTGTGAGCATTAGAGATGATTTGCCAGACAGGCTATTGCACCGAGCTCTGTGGGGGCTGCTTAGGAGAAGCAGCACAGGAGATTTAATGACAGCAAGCTCGCAATTCCCTTCTTTTTATTAGATTTCCTTCATTTCATCAGCGCCTCCAAAATTGGCTTGTTTAAAAGGGGAGAAGCTCCTCAGGAGCGACAGAGTGTTCAGACAAAACTCGGCCTGAAGTAACCAGAGCACATGCTTGGATGGACCAAACCTGATCCCATTCCTGATGATGCTCGGGGTTTGTGTGGCGACACGCATCCCTTCAAAGTCCCTCCTGGAGCAGTGATCCAGCAGCACATCAGGGTCCATTACAACAGATCATCACATTCAAGTGCATTTGCTGAATCATTCATTCAGGCTCCTGTGCTTAATTCCTCCATATATATTGAATAGTTTCCCTTGGGATTCATTAGGAGGAGGGTGCAAATGCCTTCAGCTTTGACCTCATGCTCAGCTCTGCATGGAAATCCTCCGTTTGGCTTTCCCTGGTGAGCAACCAAAGGTAAGAGACAGCACTGTCCAGCCCAAGAGGCAGAAATAAGAGGTTAGAGATGACCTAGCTCCACTCTGGGATCTCTTGTTGAACACTTCTACCTGTGCTTGGCAAAGGATGAACTGCTGTTTGCTTACCTAGTCCCTTTGAAAAGAGAGAAAAGGGATTTTAAAGAGAATAATGCTTCCTAAGACAAGGTATGCTGCTGGATAAGAAAAAAGACAAGGCAGAAGCCAGGAGCTGATAAAAGCTACAGCTTGTAATTTCATTGCACATGCTCTCCTCAATAAATGGGTTTCAGTCAGAGCATCTTTCCCATCCAACCCAAAAAGGACCTGAAGGGCAAGCTGATTGCTCTCTGAAGCACTAGGAACATTAAGAGAGAAGGCAGAGGAGAGGGGCTTG
The DNA here is from genome assembly GCA_002631895.1 of Agapornis roseicollis. Lineage (NCBI taxonomy): Eukaryota > Metazoa > Chordata > Aves > Psittaciformes > Psittacidae > Agapornis > Agapornis roseicollis. The sequence continues at coordinate 210,849 of NDXB01014376.1, forward strand.
CAGCAGCTCAGGCTGCTCCCCACCACAGCCATTGGCAGCCCATCACTCCTGCTACAGGGTTTGACAGCGCGTGGGATCATCCTCACAGGGCTGACTTTAACCCTTATGGGAACAGCACATGGCCATTTCCCAGCAGGGATCGACTGGGACAAACTGCCCTCATGCAGCTCCTGCCACCCTCTGGCCACCCCTCACACCTTATTGTACATCCTCTTCTTCCTCCCCAAGCAACAAACATCCCCCTTCATCCTTCCTAAAGCCCTACAACCAGTTGTGACGACGCTCAGGCATCCATCCCCTGAGCTAAACCGCGTCCCTGCCGCTGTAGAGCCTCCTGGTGTACCCATCCCTAAATCCCTGCCTCTTCTCCCTGAGAGGTCAAACCCTCCTTGGTTAAGACCAGCACTGCCATAGGGATGCCCCGGTTGATGGCACTGCTGCCGTCACCCACCCTAAACCAGCCACAGTATGCAGCTAGCTAAGGCCAAATTCAGCATCAAACCCCAAAGCTAGAGCGCGAGGCTGAGCACGAGGGATGGCACGCGTGTCTCAAAGGTAGAAAGGGAAGGAAGAGGCAGCACCAGCATGTCCAGAGGCAGCAATGACAGGCAGGAGACAGGGCAGGTCAGCAGCATCACACCAGCACTGCCCATGCCCAGGGAGATGGGGTCAGGGTACCTGGTTTTGCTCATCGAGCCACGAGGAAATCACCTGCAGACACAGCAGCACGTCCCTTGAAGGGAGCTGCTTCCACATCCCCCTGCCAGAGGCTGGTGTCTTCGAAGGAGAAGGCTATCAGCTCCAAACAGCTGAGACCTTTAGCTCAAATCCATTAATCCTCTTTATTAAACCCAGGTCACCTCTGAGTCCTGGCAAATTAACCAGCATCTCCCCATTGCAAGTACATCAAGAGGAAACGCGCTGTAATTTTCATGGACCAGGGCTCCGGGGTCAGAGGGCTTCCCAGGCTCCATTCCCTGCCTTTGTCAATTTAAAAGGGAACATCAGCTTGTGCTTGTATAAATTACAAGAGAGGAAGAGCTGGGGCCCAGGGATGTCACAGGGCACGCTGCTGGCTGCATCCAGTGCCACTGGCTCCTTTCCTGCCCAAGGATGGGAGCAGGCGAGAGCAAGGCCACAAGCACCGAGTTCCCCAGGGAGGATAACGGGGTTGAGGACATCCTCCAAACAGCTGGGGTACCACGCTGGGCATCCTCCAAGGCTCCCTTGGCCACGTGCCTTCTTGCTGCTGCTAATAAATGGCCCATTCCCGGTGCCAGCCCAGCTGGGGAGTGAAAGAGAGACCGGGAGGGCTTTGCTCCAGCTCAGAAGTGGGTGGAAAATTGTCCCCTTGTTGCTTGAAATGTCACCATTTGAAACATCTCCCCCTTTCTGTGCTGTCCTGTTGGAGCCACTCCGCTCCGAGTGCTCCCCGAGCCATCGTTGCTCTACTGCTGAAGAGCCAAGGACATTTAAGCTGGGCTGGGGAAGACCTGGGGCCAAATCCCTTCTAAATTACACATCCAGCAAAAGAGCTCCAAAAGAGAAAGCCAAGCCCGGCCATGGCAAGAAACACTGTGTGTGGGCTGAAGGATAATGGCAGAGCAGGGATTGGAGGTTACAGCACTCCCTTCCTAGGATGGATCTCCTCCTGCTCCTAAAAACAGCATCCTCAAGCCAAGCAAACTTTCCAGAGCTAAGGAAAGAGCGTTCCTAGATTTGCTGAGTGCAGAAATAGATGTTTCTCAATGGGAAGGCCAAAAAAAGACAAGGGAAGATTTCCAAGTGGCTCTGTCAGAGCTATAAGCATCGCATCTATTGCCACCCCGCTTCCCAGCACACCCTCCAGCCGTAGCTCGACCACAGGGCTATAAATCCATCCTGCCTTAAGTTACTCTGGTTTTACACCAGCTCAAACCAGCAGAGATTGAGCCAAGGAGCCATGATCCAAACACCAGGATGCTCTCCCTCCTCTCAGTCCTAAAGCACGTGCGGTTTTCCACACAGCTTTGAGTTAGAGGTAGGATTAAACTCCCAGCATCTGCAATCTTCTGGCCATCAGCTTGTATCGCAGCTTTAGGTTTTTATTAAAAACACCATTCCTTGCTGCATTTAATCACTGCAGGGTCATTCCAGTGACAGTTGTCAGCATCCAAGACAAGGCACCAGAGGAGCAGAGCCCTGTCCCGCTGTCCAGATAAAAGGAGGAGATGCTGGCTTTCATTTCCTTGTTTTCAATCGAGAGGTGCCCACCTCGCTGTGCGCATTAAGGTGTGGGTGAGCTCATGTCAGCCCCCCATGGGTTGAGATGAGAAGCTGCCGCTCACTCTGCTCATCAGAAGCCTTGAGGAGAGAAATTGCATCGTTCTCCCTGTGGTCCTCGGCCCACCTTGAACCAATTTCTGCTCCTTTTAATTCAATTCAGCTCCTCCTGACCTTGGCGGGCTGGAGTTGCAGAGTTTCTCTCAACAGATAGCACCAATTACAGAGGTGTGAAAGTGGAAGGCTTTCAATTCGGAGAACAAACCCAAGGAACTGGGACTTTATTGAACTGAGAAACAGGCGGTGGGAAAGGGGAAGCAGGCAGGGCCACAGGCTCAGCAATACTGCCTGTGCTCACTCTAGAAACTACAGTGCTTCGGCTGACACAGGGGCTGGGGTGCTGAGAGACAGGTTCAGGTGCACAGGGCCGATGGTATCAGGGGACCAGGGATGCAAAACGCACCTGCATCCCTGGCATCACTCCTCGCTTGTTAGCAAGCACAAGCTTCTACATGCATCCCCCAATGGGCTGATTTCAGAGCCCCCAGATCAGATCTGACACAAACCGAGTTTGCTTCCCCTCTGTGGATCCAGGTTGGATTCAGTCTGCAGCATCTGCAGCACGATCTGTACCCATAGGCACAGCAGCATCTCCATCCTCACCACGGCTTTAAACGAAGACTGCTTTCTGTCCACCCACAAAGCTATTCCCAGCCAAAGACTGTGGGCCAAGCCTCTGGAACAGCAGCAGGAGCCTGGATAGATCTGGGTAGGAGGGCTCTGGCAGGATCCCTTTAGCTGACTGCCTCGGCAGAGAGATCAACACGCAGATGGGCTTTATAAAAGCTGCCTTCCTACTGCACAGTACAACCTGTGATGATCAGAGAGCCCCAGACAAAAGCAGGGGATTGTTCAGTTCATGGGAAGGAAGCAGAGACAAGCACCTCCCCAGGCTGAGCTCACTGAAGCTCTTTGTCCAACACGCTCCAATGCTAAAAACCCCCTAAAACTGAAGCAAGAAGTCCTACGATAGAAACCAGCGTTACTCTCACTGTAGTAATGACACTCACTATGTCCCCCATCACCTCTGGATATTCCAGGTATGTCACAGGCTGGAATGATGCACGAAAGCCTCCCCAGACTTGGAAACAGCCCCCTCCAATCCCGTCTGACCATACCCATCATCCCAATGCCCACGTACCAACCAAGCCCACCGTCTCCCTTCGATATGGATGTGACTCTTCCTCAGTTAGGACGACCTCATAGAATGGTTTGGGTTGGAAAGGACCTTAGAGATCATCCAGCTCCAATCCCCTGCCATGAGCAGGGAGACCAGGTTGCTCAAATACAGAATAGGGGGCCTGATAAATGCCAAAAGTGTGTATTTGGAGGAGTATCCAGATAACTCCTCTTCTCAGCTGCTAACCACTGAGTTTAGAGCACCACAGACTGCTGGGCTTTGGTTCTCCTTTCTATACTTGTGACTTGCAGTATCTGATGCTTGAAATGCATCTTGATCACCTCAGACCCCAGCTTCCACAAAGCTCTGCCTTCCAGGCCAAAAAGAGCAATTCAGGGTCATCCCTGCCTGAATTTTGGGTCGGAGCAGGCTCAGCATCCCGCTTTGGAAGCATCCTCCCAAACCTTAGCGCCGGAGGGCCACCAAAACGACATAGTGGTTTTATTTGGGCCTCTCATGAATGCCACAACTGAGGGGGGACTCCCAATAGCCAGGGCACAGCACTTCTTGTGCCTCCAAGCCAAGATGCTACCGCAGCTTTCCCCAATGCCTGCCCATAAATCCTCCAACCCAGTAAACAGCCAAATTATAGCTCCCCACCTGCTTCTGACACTAATTGCTCTGTGGAGTGTGTGCAACTGGCAATACCTTATTAAAAGTGAAATATATTATACTGTCCACTCATTGCTACTTTATAAAGATAAAGAATCCTGGCAAAGGCATCGACTCGCAACCTCAGAGCAGGCCTTGGATGCTGTGGTGCACACAGAACAGAGGCATAGAACCATGGAACGGTTTGGGTCGAAGGGACCTTAAAGCTCATCCAGTTCCAACTGCCTAAGAGCTCATCTCAATCTCCCCTCTGGCAGGTTAAAGCCATTCCCCCTTGTCCAAAACCCCTCTGCAGGTTTCTCGTGTGCTCTCCATCAGATTACAAAGAGCATTTCCATTTGGAGCCCAAGGCTTGAGTGAAGAGCGTGCTTGAGAATTTCCTCCCTGCTCATCTCCTGGTTTCCACTCAGAGGTCATCTCTTAGGCCTTGGGTGAAGCCAGGCGGAGAAAGACAAGGGGATCAAGCACACGCTGCCCTCCTGACAGCTTCAAGAGGAGCAGAGGATGCCCCTCGACTCACAAAGCCAGATTAATTCTCTTGCTAATCATGACTTCCCATCTTCCTACCTCCAGGCATCGCTGCCTGAAGCATGGTGCAGCCTCTCCTGGCGATGACACTAACCGCAGCATCAGTTGCTCCAATGGTCACATAAGCACAAACCCGAGAGCATTGTGATGCTCTAGCTCTATGTCAGCACAGCACAGGGATCTTAGAATTCCAGCATGGTTTGGGTCGGAAGGGACCTTAAAGCTCATCCAGCTCCAATCCCCTGCCACAGGCAGGGACCCCTTCCACTACAGCAGCTTGCTCCAAGCCCCATCCAGCCTTCTAGGAGCCCATGTATTGATCTCCCGGTCTTTCTCCCGTGTTCCTCAAAGGAGGAAACCAAAACTCAGTGTTTCACACGGTAACAAGTGCAGAATCCTCCACTTCAGATACGGAGCTACAACAAGGACACGTCTTCTAACACGTGTATGTCTGCACATACCTCCGGCAAGTCATTTTCCCTCTTCATTCCTTGGCTTCCCTGTCTGCAAGAACAGGGACAACATTTCTCTTCTCCGTGTTAAGATGTACTAGAAACAGCCACAAGACAAGAGTAACACCTGATACCACCAAGTTGCAGTAATAAATGTTTCAATCCAGTCCCTCAGGCCTCGTCTCACACCAGGTAATCTTGGAAGAGCTTTTGGGTTCGTTTTGAACTGAGGGGCTCTTTCGGGTTGGGAACGCGACAGGTACATGGGGGATGCCATCAAAGGCACTTCTGTGTGCTCCCAAAGAGATGGTGTGCAGGGAGGGCACAGAAAACCCCCCACATAGGGGGAAAAATCAGCTTGTGGGGACTCATTTGCAGGTAAATGGAGATCTCTCCTTCCTGTACATCACAAAGAACATCACACCTACATCCTTCCTGCACTGTGGAGAGTACAGGTGCTGTTATTTACCACTTCATGGCCATTTCCTATGCGGTACAGACAACAGACCCACCTCCCATCAGCTCTGAGACCCATGGGGCACCGGAACATAACCTGCGGCATGCTTTGATTCCTGAAGGAAATGGCATGTCCTAAGCAATGGATTTGAAACAACCAGACTCTTTGGTTCACCAAGTTCAAATCCAAGCAGGATCAATACCTTCTCGCTCCTGAGGTATCAGCAGGTAATTGGGTATCACGCAGTGATGAGCAACCTGGTTTGTTCAGAAGCTGCACACTTTAATCTTCATCCATTCCTGGTACACAGAATGGAGGGGGAGGAACAGATCAAAGGAGAACAGATCAAATTCAACTGCATTTGGGCCCAGATAGAAGAAAAAAGGACTCATTCTTAAGCAAAACGGCTCAGGCTTCTAAGGTTCAACATCTTGTAAGGACTCAATGCAACACAATGCAGAGGAACTGGCATCTTCCCAGAGATCACATCCAAGCCCAAGTTGGTTTTTAGGCTGCTCCTGACACCCCAGCTTCGATCTCACACTGCAGCATTTGACCACCTCGACTTCTGCCTATGTCCTCTTTCAGTTCATGGACCTCCTACCCCATTGCCCTATTTCCAGCCCTGGGATGCTCATGACACTTCAGCAAAGGGGCTCATGAATGGCCACATTGCTTTGCCCCGTGGCATCACCCTGGCCACTGGTACCAGTGCAAGTGAGGAGGCGTTGGTCCATGCTTTGCAAGCTGGAAGACTCCACAGGCTAATCCCACCTGGCTATAGGAGGTTGCCACCACAGCCATGGCAAGGAGAGGTAGCAAAGTAGACAAGGATGTGGGAGAGGGGCTCTTCATCAGGGACTGCAGTGACAGGACAAGGGGTGATGGGTTCAGACTGAAACAGGGCGAGTTCAGGCTGGAGATAAGGAAGTTCTCCCCTGTGAGGGTGCTGAGGCGCTGGCACAGGGTACCCAAGGAAGCTGTGGCTGCCCCATCCCTGGCAGTGCTCAAGGCCAGGTTGGACACAGGGGCTTGGAGCAAGCCAGTGGAAGGGGTCCCTGCCCGTAGCAGGGGTTGGGGCTGGAGGAGCTTTAAGGTCCCTTCCACCCCAAACCATTCCATGATCCTATGGGCAGCAGAAGGACCCATCTGACAGGTTCCTGCCAGTCCAAGCTAACTTTGCTGAGAGGTTTTGATATCTGACTAATTCTATCGCACTGGCTGGTGGCGTTTCACTCCTCTGGTGCCAGCAGAGGAGGGAATGGCAGGAGGGTGGCTTTGCCAGACATCCTGGCCTGTCCCTGGAAGGCTGGAGATAAGGAGGGCGAGGGACAAGCAGGGACACAGCCCCTTTGTGTGCGGTGCCTCTTGTCGTGGGTAGATAGGAGGTGGCTGCCTCGCGCTGACATTTCAGTGGCCACATTAAGATGCGCCGCCATGGAGACCAAATGTCATTAGGCTCATTAGGAGTGATGGCATTAAAATAAACACCAAAAAACTACAGTGGAGATTAGCCAATGCCATGAAATACAACAAAGAAATCCAGTGGGGACCCTACAAGCTGATGCCAACAGAGATCGTCTGCATCACTGACCTGGCATGGGGGGAGCACCCGAGGACTCCATGGCAAAGAGTTGGAACTGGATGAGCTTTAAGGTCCCTTCCAACCCAAACCAGGCTGGGATTCTATGCTGTAATATGGCCCCAGGTGTAACCATCTGCTTGGGATAAGCCTATGGGGACTCATTGCCAGCCAGTTTCAGGACACTCTGCCCAAGGTGGCTTTAATGGCCATGTTCCCTGGGCTGCAGGCAACACATGGCCAGAACCTCTGCCAGCAGCTGCACAGCGAAGGACACATCCTGGTTGTGCTTCTACCAGGGATGGGGCTTTTTTAGCAGCATCCAGGTTTCTTGGATGCTTCCCATTCAATTACTGGCCAGCACCAAGTGTGTTTTTGTTTATGCATTGTGACAGGAGCGCTGCACAAGGTGCTTGGTGGCAGAAGTGCTGCTTTGTCCTTGTGAAGAGAGAAACGCTCCCTCTAGCCCCTTCTTGCTATGCAAACACCGTTTCCTTTGGGACAGAGAAGTCATCAGAAGGCCCTTGCAAGATCCTGCTTATGACAGAGCAGATTTGAAAGCCCAGAGATCTCCATCCCCCTCCTTCCCTTCTGTCAAAAATTATCAGCATCATTTTCCAGCTTGCTGAACAATCAAAGTGTGGCCTATATTCGCCAGAGCTCCTTCCACATGCCTCATGCATAGCAACAAGTCCAGGGAACAAAAGCCAGAAGTAAACAGTTGGGTGAGAGGAGGTGATGAGCTGGCAGGCACACAGCAGAGGGATGCTTGGAGAGCACATTGTGGGGTGAAGCAAGCCTGGTTCCCCCTGGTCTCACCAATGTGGAGCTGCTCTAAGGGAGCAAAGTCCCACGTGAAGACCTCTTCTTCCACGTTCTGCAAGGAGCATGGGGAGAAATGTGCCTGGGCTATTTGGTTAGTGGAAATAGCAATGGTTCTGCTGCACCAGAAGGAAGCCTAAGCCCTCCTGCTACAGCTTCAGCTGGTCCTCATACAACATGAAGCCACGACTATAGGGATATATAGGGATATATGGGGATATAAAGGATCACAGAATCATAGAATGGTTTGGTTTGGGAAGGGCCTGAAGCTCATCCAGTTCCAACCCCCTGCCACGGACAGGGACACCTCACACTGGACTAGGTTGCTCCAAGCCTTGTCCAACCTGGCTTTGAACACTGCATCCATAAAGGATGAAGCCACATCAGGCACAGGTAACTGCATCTTCCCTTTGGGAAGCTTGCAGGATAAAACCCCACCAGTGCACAGTTCCGGTCAACACAATGGACACCCCCCCATGATTTTGTTGTCCATTGGCAGCATCCCATCCCGAAGCATGGAGCTCACATGAAGGGAAGGGTTGCCGGGCTACCCTCTCCCTGCACTTCCCAGCCCACTTCAGCCTCCAGAGATGTCAATCCAGCGCTTTTCCCTAGCGCTGAATCCACAGAAAAGGAAATCCCAAAATAACCCTTTTCCCCCTATCCCTGCCTCATCTCACACGCGCCCTGATTGCGCATGACTCTGCCGCACAGGCAACGGGGCCGACTTCCCCAAAGCCTCCCAAGGGGGCTGCTCTCAACACAGATGCACCGATGGGTCTCTGCAGCTCGCCCAAGGCTGTTGTCCACCTGGAGACAGCTCCAGCACACAAGAACTCAAAGGTGGGTGCCAGGAGGATGGTGCCAGACTCTCCGGCGGTGCCCCAAGGACAGGATGAGGAGCAATGGCGCTGCTCCAGATGAACTGACACCTCCTTTGCAAAACACTCTTCTCTGGCCCTGCCAGCAGCCCACAGCCTCCGTACAGCTCAAAGCAATGCCCCAAACCACCCCAAGCTCCCTAAGCCTAAGCCAGGCTAGAGGAAAAGCCACCAGCTCCAACACCCTACTCAGCTGGAGCCCACCAGGCTCATGGTACCATCAGCTCACAAGGGCAATGCATCCCATGCCATTCCCACCTCTTTATCCCTAGCAAGCCACCTTGCTTGGTCACCCTTTGAGGGTGATAATACAGCCCCAGAGCTTTCAAGCAGCAGGCAAGAAAGTGTTTCTTCCCTCTAAGCATGAAACGAAGAGGAGTTCCCTGGAAAAACCCACCCACTGAGCAGCAAGTGTCAAAGCCACCTCTGTGCTGTTGCAGCACTGGTAATTATAAGTACCATGCCTTCATTAGGGATTTGGGAGAGATGACTGGGAGGCGCGGAGATTCGCAGCAGAGCTGTTATTAGTTTTAAGTTTAAACAAAGAAGAAGTGTGACAGCCGAGATCATTCCCCATCCTGCAGCTGGGAGCACCTCAGGGGATGCTCGGAGCACAAGGCAAGAAGGGACAGGGACCAGCGTCCGCCTTTGCCTAACTGGGAAGGGTAAAAGGAGAAGGCTGCAAAGCCCAGGGTGATCACAGGGTTACAACCAACCTACCAGCTTTCCTCTGTCCCCACCTGACTGCAGCAAAAGGATTCTCCCAGGTATCCTGGGAAGGAAAAGTTAGGATGTGCACGGAGCAAAAGCTGTGTGTGCCCGTTCTCCCATCACATCCCCTCCCTACCTCATCTGGAAATGAGAGCAAGTGCTGCTCCTCCCCAGCAGAAATAAAGACCCCTTCTAAACAGCCAACACCAGCTTCTTCCCTGCCCCTGGGATGGAGGAATCAACCCCTACAGGGAAACCACAGCCCAAGCTTTAGGCAGAGGAAGACCAAGCAGATTCCCAGGCAGCTCCCTTTCCTGCTGGGACCTCTCCCCCAGCATCTCTGACTGATGGAGGATCTATGCCTGCAGCATCTTACCCACTACTATCCCCAGCCTTTGGAAGAGCACAGAAAACCCCTTTAAATCCCTCTTGCTCGTGTTGAAATGACACTAAAGCAGAACTAACGTGCTCCAGGTACTTATTCTTGGGCTTGGTTGCAGGGCTCAGCAGCCTCCTCTGCCGGTCCGACATTCCCTGCTGGAGAGAGGCGATGGCCATGTCACAGGCAATGGTGGCAGCAGGAGATCTGTGCTCCTGCAGCAGGATGAGGGGGTTTAACTCCTGCAATGGCTGTTTCTTACCTCCAGACTGGATTTACAGCTACCACTAAAGCCAGGCTGCCCAGGCGAGGATTAAGGAAGAGGTTGCAAAGCCACTCTCTGGGGGATGCCAAAAGCAAGACCCAGGTGCAAGAGGCAATGGAGGAGCACTGGGGCACCTCTACAAAGCTCTATTTTGACCCAGATGCCCAGGAGCAGTGAAAACTGGGACCATCTATCTCAGCCTAAGAGAAAGGCGTTGCTGCCATGACAAGTCATTTCCCCAAGGCAGCAATCCAAATGTCTGAGGAAGCTGATGTGCATTGATTTTCGGCACCTGTAGAGCCATCACGTCCCACCACGACTGCACATTAGCCTAAGAGACTCCCTCCCGCCTCAAAATTCCTTCTCCAAGTGCATCACAGCCCACCCTGGTACATCCCAAAGCAGCAGCACCCAAAAGGCCCAGCAGTACAAAGCGTTTCCCAACAGCTTGGCAATTCACTTCCCCATCCCACGTCCCCATCCTGCAGCACTGAGCTCATTAAATACCCCTCAGCATCCTTCCCATCAGGAAAACCCCACCTCAGAGAGCAAGTGATGTCCAGGAACCCGCCTCCCCCAAGGCACCAGATGACAACAGCATTAAAAGCCTTCCAAATCCTTTTCCATGCAAACTTGTCTTGCAAAGGAGGAAAAAGCTGCGGAGTAAAGACACTGCCTCTGACCAGAAGGGTCAGGGTTTCATTACTGCGTTAACCTTTTGTGCCTTTAGATTCCACGGGAGGAATTTGGTAATGAGATGGCACGAGCCCCGATGGGAAAAACGCATCTTTCCTAACAGAAGTAAAAGGGAAGGGGGGAATAACAGAGCTGGGAGCAAAAGAAAGAGGGGAAAAAACCTGGCAAATAAGCTATTACAGCTAATAATAACTTTGCAATGCTATTTTCTGCAGGAGCCTTCAAGTTGTGATGTTTCCCTTCACTCTAATTACACCTTCTAAAAGCAGGTTCCCTTCTCACTCTAACCCCCTGTAAAAATCCCGCAGGATTCGGATGCAAACGGAGAGGGGAAGGGTTCAGGCTTCACAAACAGCCCCCTTGTGCATCCCAGGGGAGCGTCACCTGCATCGAACACGGGGCAATACGCTCGCAACTAAGAAACGGCTCCCACAAAACCCCATGGTTCCGGGAAGGTGCAGGATCAGGAGGGTCGGCAGGGACCATTCAGATCCCCTCTGCACCAGGGAGACTTTGCCAACGTGACTCAAGAGTGAAACCCTAACCAAAACCATTGCTGTGGCCAGATGCGACAAGGAGGGAAAACATCCCGCCTCTGCAAGCCACAGTAACAGCAGAGGGGATGTTCAAATCCCATCCTTTAAGGCAGAAAAGGGTTGGTGTGGGAGCAAGGAAGGCAAAGCACCAAGCAGCCTTCGGCACGCTGGAATATCTCCCTTCCTCTAATGCAGGCAGCAGCTTTCAGCTTGGTGGATTAAAGGCTGAGCCCAGCTGGGCAAAGTCCTGGGCTGGTTTGGCTCAGGGGACATTCAAAAGCCAAAGCAGATATTGCTGCTTAATAGAAATAAGAGGGGAAAGCTACAACTGCTTAAGCGTGGATCAAGAAACCTCTCCCAAGGTACCGGGGGTTTAAACACATGGACCTTTTCCATCTCTGGCACACACAGATGTCAGAGCTAGCTCAGCCACATCCCAAGGGAGCGGCAGCTGGGCACCAGCAACCCACAAATGCTCCATGCCACGTCACTGCCAGCTCCTGCAACTGATGACAACCCATCAAGTGTCACACGTCCTCTCATTCACCCTCGCATCCAGTTCTTTGCCATCTCAACCCAGAGAAACCTCATCGAGCGAGAGGGTGAAGGAGCCAACACTGCTCGGCACAGCTTTGCTGAGGCTCAGGATAACATTCCCAATACACCCCCTTGCATTTGGTAACGTCAGGGCGCTCGCACAGCTCCATCATCCTTATGGTACTCACGTGCTCAACCAGACATGCACCATTTTGGTTGAAGGCAGTGCTGAAGAGCTGGAGGCACTGTTGTTGGAGGTCCTTAAGCAGCCAGCGCACCATAGGATAACTCGCATCATACCCCACAGAGCATCAGTGGTACCCAGCCCCATTCCTGGGCTCTTTGCTACCACGGGATGTGGATGATCCGATGGCATGAGGCTCCACAAGCAAGATCTAGCCTGAGTCCCCTCGTGCTCATCACATCTGTGGGAAGAGCCAGCTAAGCCAGCTAACCTCTCCTGCACCAACCTCATCCTCTTCCCACACACGCCAGCCCTTCCCAGCAGAGCACTGCAACCAGACCCTGGAAAGCTGCTGGAATGACAGCCGTGCCCTCCCGAGCCCAACAGAATTCCCACTGACAGTCACAAAAACCCCCTACACCGGGTTAAAATCTGCTCCGAGCTTCAACACCCAGACTCCATCTGCTTGCTCCGGAATCTTTTACAGCTACTAAAAGTGCACACATCAGCAGCAGCAGCCAAAAATGCCAGGGACTTTTCAGCTCCGTGGTCCACCCCCATCACTCGCTCCTTCCCCACGGATGCAGCACAGGGCTGTGCTCGCTGCCCCACCAACCTCAGCATCCCTCTCTCGTGCCATGGGGATGAGGCTGAATGAAGCCCATTTTGGGAGCAACCCGCAGCTCGCAGAGGTTGCGGCACCTTCGCCGCAGCCCAGCGTGGTCCCCTTTGGTACCAGACTCGGGGGGTTCATTTCCACTTGGCAAAGGGAGCGAGGAGCAGGCACTCACGTTTGGAAGCAGGGATGAGGGGGAGCGTAGGGAATAGCACAGCAAGAGGCAAGGCATAGGAGGGGCACAACTTTAAAGGGGGAAAAGCTCCCTGAGCCCATCATTTACAGCAGGAGGTTGCCTGAGGGGATGGATGGACGATGCTCATCCTGGGGGCTGCCCGATCCCAGCCAGCCCCCCACTGCAGATGCCAGCACCACTCGGGTGCCTGCCTATGGGGACAGGCATGAGCCCCCACTCCCTGAAAGCACTGGGCAATTCCCCTGCTGCAGAGCAACTCGCTGCCTGCCTGCATGTGTGCGTTCGTGCGCAATGGGCATGAAGTCCGGGTCCCCCACGCGCTCTGTATTCCCACCCTGCGAGCCGAAACCTTCCCAATCCCCTGGAGACAAAGCTTTCTGCACTACCTGGGATGAAGAGGAGGGCAGTTGTGGCCGTGAAGACGATCCAGCAGGCAGGATGGTACATCTTGGAGCTGCGGTTAGGCTCGAGGATGATTTGCTTGCTGCTTGCGGCTGCCGCTGCTGCTTTCGTCTGCGCTGAATTCTGAGCAGGTTTAAATCCAATGTTTGCAGAGGGAGGGAGACTGAGTTAGTGAGCTGGAGAGAGACAGACGGGAGCAGGCAGTCAGTGGCTTGGGTTTTTCCTTGCACACACACACACACACACACACACACACACACACACACACACACACACACACACATTCACACACACACACACAGGCACACAACTAGCAGAAGGAGCACCAGGCTCCGTGCGTGCACTGGGGGAAGCAGACCTCCTACCAGGCACCCATTGGTTCAAGATGCTGAGTGACACACGCTCACTTGCTCTTCTGCAGGGCTCACTCTGCAACAAGGGAGTTAAATGTAGGCATCGACCCCCTGAGCATCCCTCCCAGTGGTACCCAGGATGGAGGGAGCAGGTACCAGGGATGGAGGCAGCAGGTACCTGGGGATGGAGGGAGCATGTACCCAGGATGGAGGAAACAGGTACCTGGGGATGGAGGGAGGAGGTACCCAGGGATGGAAGGAACAGGTACCAGGGTTGGAGGCAGCAGGTACCAGGGATGGAGGGAGCAGGTACCAGGGATGGAAGCAGCAGGTACCAGGGATGGAAGCAGCAGGTACCAGGGATGGAGGGAGCAGGTACCAGGGACCGAAAAAGCAGCAGGTACCAGGGACCAAAAAAGCAGCAGGTACCAGGGACCAAAAAAGCAGCAGGTACCAGGGATGGAAGCAGCAGGTACCAGGGATGGAAGCAGCAGGTACCAGGGATGGAGGGAGCAGGTACCAGGGACCGAAAAAGCAGCAGGTACCAGGGACCAAAAAAGCAGCAGGTACCAGGGACCAAAAAAGCAGCAGGTACCAGGGATGGAAGCAGCAGGTACCAGGGATGGAAGCAGCAGGTACCAGGGA